>JARQSV010000329.1:2325625-2399798 GCA_030142285.1 Calameuta idolon | reverse complement strand
CAAAGTCAAGAACAGTGTCCCTTGGAGTTTTTTCATTTTGAAGATATAACATATTCTTATACTTTTAGTACTTTTTCTCAATTTATTTTTTATATTCATGGATATTCCATAAGTATACGCTGTTCATAGATTAGTAACTCTAATCAATGCTTTAAGATTTTACGTAGGTCGAACCCTTAACTTTTTGACGATGTGACAATGGTCATTTTTAGTCATTATAATATAAATTACAATTTGAAAAAAAAAAAACAGCCAAGAGAAAGCCATTTCTTATAAGCAACGTGTGGGTCTTTTGTCTTGTTCAAAAAATTACCTCCCTTGGAAACCTTTAATCTCCCATAGAAACCCTTGGGATTTTCGATCCTCGGCACACGTGCCGCGTATAAGGAAAGAATTTTTCTCGCGTGGATATGGACGTTGGTACGAAGAATGTGTAAATCACAATAACCTTCAAAAGGGTGGATGCGTGTCAGGCCTTAGCCACCCCTGGTATACCTTCAACCACGTTAACACGTACTGCCAGCCATTTATTATACAGTAATACGACCAACCCCACCAAGTCAGCCATCTATCCAATTCTCCATCCAGCTAAACATCTAGCTATCTATATATCTATAGTAGGCAGATATATCCATCTATCTCTCTGTCTAGTTATCGGGACAGGACTCCATTCGTCTCTTGATTAAAACACGTATTTCGTTGATACGCGTGACAGATTGGTGATGAGTCTTGGTTATCTTTTTAAGAACAACCCTTGAAGCCCAGAACAAAAAAAATTCAGTCTACCTATTATATAAACAAAAATTAATAAAATAAAAATATTGCACATTAGACAGTTACACCTACACTCTAAAAGGATGAGACTCACAAGACTCAGTAAATGCTAGAAAGTATACCTAGACATAAGATAGGGTGCTGCGAGTACTCAGGATATAACAGTGGCTTGTACTTAAAATATTTTAGGTCACACGACGCCTTGCCACCCGTTATAATACCCAGAGGCATAGCCATACTTGGCCTCTAGTCTTAGAGTACTACTTGAGTACTCAAGTAGCAGTAGTAACAGTCGACTAGCAGTCAGCTATCCTTATTCTTCTACAGTAACCAATCTCTAACCTGACCCATTCGAGGTACTCTTGCACCGGAGAGTAATGACCAGTTGGTAAATATACAGCTACACCTAGAAACATAATAAAAGTTAGGACTTTGCATACGGTGTCCATATTTTAGGTTAGACTTCCACTCTGTAATATATCACATACTGCTGTATATGATCTAGAGTAATATAACCTGTGTCCCACCTTTATGATATACCTGTAGGAGTAAATATGCTGCTACGTAGAAGGTTCTCACCTGACTCATCATCCTGTAACTCATAACTTTGACCAGGATGTACAACATCCTCACCTAACCGAGAACAATATAACTTCACTGAGAACACATGTGAATAGTGATGCTAATAAAGTGCTCTAGTTATGTACCACTTAGTAAACATTATCATGTCTTACTTGATATTTTATACTGTGCATATTCTGTACTAACAACAGCGAAGCTTTAACATGTACATTATGGATTTACGCAGTTAGGATTACTACAGTGATCATAATCCTCTTCTTTGCTTCAGACATGATTCGATACCACTGAAAGATGTCAAAGCAGATAATATAATACCCTATACAACGGTATCAATAATCCCTAGGGACAGGATCCAATATGTCAACTGAAAGTTACTACCAATCAATAGAAATTTTGGATTATCTAATGTCACTTGGAGTAGAGACTCCTGTCAGGGATACTTGGGATACACTGGTGTCCAGGATGATAAGTTCTCCCTGTGGATGTCCTTGTTAATAGATATAACAAGCAATAACAAGCTTGCGCCGTTAGTTAGGTGTTGCTAGGTTATGTTGCGTTAGCCTATGCTTCGACTAGGTTAGGTAACGTTAGGTTATGGACTCTCTCCTGTCCATCGCGTCAAATTACCGTAACGGATAACTGGCTACTTTGAACATGGTTACTTAGTTATCAACCTACCCTAAGGTTATCCATACAAGGATTGCTCGAGAATGGGGAAACGGCTGCCAGACGATGGTTCTCCTGCACGCTCCTTGCAATGGATTACCGTAGTTCCAGGTGGAGTAATCTGGTGATAATGAAGTAACGAGATTCACGGAGTAACCCCTGAATATTTAAACTTTGCATCTGGCATGCAACTAATTGTAAGTCCCAAATGAGTCGGCACCACTAATTGCATTAAATATTCGCTATCTTTCTCTTCTTTTACTCCCCCTGGGTCTTCACTGCACTTTGACGCCGTGCAGCAAGGCTCTAGGAAATTCACGTTCATCCACCCTTATAACCGCAAGTATTGTTTTAATAATAACAGCCTCTCATAACGTGTAGAACACTGCACATTGTCCTGAGTAACCATATAGGGTGGTTGGAACCACCCTAGCCGTACGTAATGGCGTGCTATCCAATTTCATCCAATTCTCAGTGAAAAGTCTTATTTTAGTCGGAGCTTCAGGAATATTTTACCAACGAGACACGGTATATGTCTGAACCTTGGGTTAGTAGCTCGAGGGGTTGGCGTAGCGGTAAGAGAGTGATTTTACCTGCGTCACCGAAGAGCGAAATCCACTCTTCACATGAAAAATAAACATAACAAAGCCGACACGCGACAAAAGATAGCAGCCATCTGAGCAAATACATTATCGCATTGCACATCCATTCTAGAAAGTTCTAAATTACGTACCGAACAACCAATTTACACTAGTTATGTTCCCCCTGAAGATCAACTAAATTCTTAGAAATACAATCTGCGTGTCTTCAAATTAATTAAGGTTTCTTTTAAATCGTTCGCAAACGGCTGGACCAAGTTCAAAAAGTGCATGGTGGCTCCGGAAAGCGCTGCTATCAACGGCGCTTCATGGCGACGGCAGTGCGCCACCGGCGCACCCGAGAATACGTTTAAGGGTGGTTTGTGGCGGTAGGTAAGGGATGTTTCAGTGGAAGACTTTATCGGCTCGTTTTACATAATACATGCAAATGTACGCGAGTCCCTTGCCCCTCTGTCTCTGAGCCATGGCGACGAGGTATAAGGGTTGAAGGTGTCACCGAGTGTACATGTCGGGGTGGCAGGAACAGGAAGGTAGCTACTGCTAGGGGTGGCTTGGCTGATAGGTACCAGAATAGAGGATTGAACGTTCCACGGCTGAGTGGGGCTTAGTAGAGTAGGTTAAGTTTAGTTTACTTGTTACTAACACCAACGCCTTGGGGGAAGGTCACCCTGCCGCCACCCCACTGGCGAGAGGGGTTGGACTCGACTGCACGGGGGGTGGAACGGCACACACTCGACGGATTGCTAAGTGTTGGCTGCAGGATGAAGGCTGCCGGAGAAAAACGGGAACGGGCGAATTGCGAACGAGGTAAATTAAATGGACCTCGTACATGGCTCATTCGATTTCACGCGTTGCTAATAGGCTATTTCTATATAGGGGATGAAAAACTGGTACCGCAATTATAATCAGCACCCCACGGGAGTGACTTGGCTTTAGCTTAAGGTTCCCGGAGCTGTCGCAGGGGTGCGCGGTCGAGGCTTTTGTATCCGGTTCGGTGAGCAAGTATGGTGACTGAGTACAGGCGACTGAGTACGTGGGGGGGTGGAAGTGGGGGGGGGGGGGGACATGGACGCCGCGTAAAAGTTCTTAGCGAGTGGCTGCTTTTACGAACTAGCTTATGCTACGTTGCGTTAGGTTAGGTTATAGCTAGAGGGATGAAAGATGGACTCACTTGTTGTAGAGTACGATGTCGGGTAGCCAAATGTGTTCGGATGGTACATGAAGGGTGTCAACCCCTCCGTAATCGTCCGGGTTCCACTTGAGCTTGTAATCGTTCCACTCCTGAAAAAAGACACGAGTCCCCGGAGGGATGAAAAGGGGTGAGTAAGGTAACGTGTGGCAGTGAGGGTGCGTGGAGGTAATGCCGGGGAGGAGAATATACTAAAGAAGAGGGCTGGAAGCCGAGGGTGGATGAATGCAGGTACCACATCGATTTTACCCGGCTGATGATATTTTTTGTCATATCCTCATCTCGGAGTCAGGGTCAACCACCCCTTTCCGATCGTGGGGGTTGGGAGGGCGAGAGAGAGGGTGGGAAGGCCAGGGGCGAGTTAGCGAGAAGGGGATGATTAAGCCTGTTTAAATCGTGACGGGCTGTAAAAGTCCCGATTATCGTTCCTGGCCACTTTCGCCCCCTCCCCCGTTTCACCCCTCGCCGCTTTCATCCCCCACGACGGCACCGCTCTCCCCCTTCCTCCCTCGTCGACGGTAACCGACTGTCGGCACCTTGACTCCTCCGCCCTTTGCGAGAGCCACCCCTAATTATCTTTCCAAAGTTTCATCCCCTAGCCGAGTTCCGGATCTTACTTTTACGATTCACTTTTCTTCGAGTCGAATGGGATGAAACGATTGGGGGAGAAAAAAGAATTCTAATCTTCCCCTTTTCCATCCCCTTGCATCCCTCGAGGTATCCGCTCTCGTCGGCGCCATCTTGAATATGACCTTGCTACCCTTAACAATCCCTCTTGTTAAAAGCATCCCCTTCTTCGTCCAAGAGACACGATAGGTACAGTATGCTGCAAAATTTATGCTACTCTCTCTCTCTCTCTCTCTCTCTCTTACTCTCTGTCATACGGCTCCTACATTGCCAATAAAATCATGCCCTTATTTCTACACCCCAACTGTGCACGAGATTGTACATACTTTGCCAATTTTTTTTCTCCCTAGATTTTTCTCCCCGAAGTAAGACTCTGCGATTGTAAAAAAGTAAGTTTAGGGCTGGCTGGTGGAGGGGTAGTAATATTACAGGCTAGTACCAGGGGGTTTGTTACATCCAAGGCGGACAACCCTTGCAAATGTCGTTGGGACAAACGAGATTTTAGGATTACTCAATGATCCAGGGTTGTGACAGTGGTGCTATTAATGGTTCACGGATTTAAAACCTATCCCTTGCTCAAATAGGGGTAATTAAGCCGACAATTTTTCATTAGTTACGTCTTGGCCAAAGTACCAAATTTTATCCCAAGGCCATCTTTCGAGCCCTGGCAGTATTCACGAGAGCAACAGGACCCCCCCCCCCCCCCCCCTCCCAGACAACCAACCACTAACTGCCACGACGCAACCGTGGAACATCCTTCAAACCCTAAATTAATATTGAATTATAACAGCAAACAGTTCCGAGCGGCAGCGCTCTCCCCGAGCGTAGCGGAATTATTTTAAACCAATGCGTGCACCCCCCCTGCCCTCAGCAAACTTCGGCCTTCGAATACATTATTCAATTTCGATTTTCACCGTGAATTTTGATCAGACCACTCTGTCCCTAGTAGCTTCAACTACCCTGCAATGCTCATTCCCACCCTCCCTTAACTACCGCACAAAGTCCTCGATATCCAATCAGCAGCTACGTGAAAGATTAACGATTTCCGGGTGGTAATTGAAAAAAGTTTAATATGTTTTTCACTAACGCGAAATAGGGGATGAAAAGGATCGGAGAATGAGCTACCTTTATTTTTAACGAAATTTCATCTCGAATATTCATTACCTTTGTGTGTGTGTATATATATATATATATATATATATTTTGCCACCCTTCACGAAGGGATGCTGAGCCATAATCCAAATAGAGCGCGCATGCATCTATGCCGATAATTTTTATAGAAACTTTTTTTTTCCCCCCAGAAAGCATTACAAAATGAAAAATTATTTATTACGCTCCCGCATGAAATCCTGCAATTCAATTAAACCCTTAAGAGCATCAAATAGAAATTGAATGCGCCTGCTCATCTGCAACCCGGCAAGCGCGTCCTCGTATAACGGTTGAGCCGTATACGCCATGTAGTAAACTGCGAGGAAACACGAGCATAAGGCGTTTCAAACTGTATGGTACCGCGTACTTTAATGCTTACTTTCGTATCCAGCTGTAGCTAAAATTGCGCGCACAGCCGGTTGCCCGTCTTCAGGCGCTCTCGACGCTTTTCTATGCTACCATATGGTAATACAGTGGTCGTGGCAATGAAACGGCTCATGAAAATTTCGTAATTTAGCGATATACATATTTTGACAAGCCACTGGTACCACAGTTCTGCCGCTAGATGGCGACGGTATTTGTCAATTCGTAAAATGACGTATTCACCGTATACATAACACGCTCCATATCGGTGCATTGACATGGGATGCAATGGTTCACCAGGGCTCTATAAGTGCCAATGCGATGAGAGTTTTTTAAGGGCTCTTTAGTACGGGGGTTAAATGGCAGATGGCGATACTGTTTGTTGGTACATAAAAGGACTTATTGCACGTTTATATATGCCGCTTATGTACGTCAATGGAACTTTATCGAGTCCAGTTAAGCGTCAACAAGGAGTTATTTCTGCTGAAAGATGTTTTTTTTTTATCGATTATGGATTTTCCTAACTCCAAACATACAATATGACACTACGCTATAGCACATGCGTATACGGTCTAAGTCTTTACTACTGAAATTGCATTGCCAAAGATCAAGGATGATCATCAGATTTAAAAATAATTCGATCTCTAATCCCTTTAGCAACCCCTATTTCTCGCAGTTTCCCTGTTTTTGGGAATTTTTTTATTTCTGCAGTAAAGTACTACAAGATTCTGTATTTCGAGTAATGGCCGTAAACAGGCATAAAAAAAAAATTTTGGTAACTCACGAACTTATGATTATTTACGAACTGCAATTCGGCGGCGGGGGGGGGGGGGGGGATAAAACAGAAGAAAGTTGTGTGACGTCACGCGTCTCTCGTATCTCTAGTCAAGGGTTGGCAAGCAGTGTGTGACTTGGCAGACCGAGCCAGGACATACAAGTAACCTCGTGAGGAGTAAGGATTGCCAACCCCCTTTTGGATTATCGAGCGGATTCCTTCGGGGGTGGTTAAGGGTGGGATGGGATTCGGTGGGCGGTTGAAACGAGAGGGATGTAGATGGTGAGGGGTTGGTTTGCACGTTTAAGCTAACCACACCCCTTAATCGTGCACTTGACAAGAAATCTCGCGAGGGTGATTGACACCACTGGAGTTTCGGGATTGCGACCAACCCTCAAAAATCATCCCCTGTACATGCCGATCCGGTAAACATCAATCTGCCCGCGCTACGTACTTCAAAGTTAACTCGGCCGAGTTTGATGGGTGTTAATAAAAAAAAAAAACTACCCTAAAATTTCATCCCCTGTAAAAGGATACTGCGCGCGGGAACATTGCAATAAATACAACCCTTATTCTCGCGTCTATTCCCATTAGGGATTGAGTAGTTAAGTAAATAAGTAAAGGGGTGGATGGCGGGGGGGAGGGGGAGGGGGGGTGACTAGAAAAGTTGTACGGGCGCGTTAGTTACCTGCAGGGGATGAAGTCGGGCTTTCTCGTTTGATCTAAAAGGGGACAGGGTGGCTTGACAAAGGGACAGAGGGGGTGGAAGAAAAAAAAAAAGGAAAGAAAAAAAAAAGGAAGAGCTCTAACCCGTAGAAAACTCCGTAATCGCGAGCTACGAGTTCTCTTTGGGAGCTGCAAAGGGCTTTGGTAGAAGGTTTAAGAGGAGTTAGGGGTGGCGAGTCAAAGGGGGTGGAAAAAAAAAAGGAACGAGGGAGTCAGAATTGGCGACGACCCTAAATAAAGGTTTGCTACTACGAGCTCATCCCCTGGGGAACGGAGTCGGGCTGGCGCTGGAGACTCTAGTCGGGACTGTGTCTGGTGTGAGCGTCATCCCCTAGACGGAGCAGAGACTCGAGGGCGCAAGGGGGAGAAGGGGTTGGGCGAATGAACTTGTCCAGAACTCCCAAGAACCTTCTTTCAGCCAGCCACCAGTTTCATCCCCCTCGCGCGATAAACTCCGGTTTCCGGTTTCCGGATGGCTTCTCGCGCTAGCTAACCCAGCCGCCCCCGCCGCCCCCCCCCCCCCCGCTCCCCACAGCTACCGTCAAACTACCCCTACTTTGCTACGTTCAAATTCCGCCAGACACAGTGAAGCAGCGATTTCGGCTGTTGCCGTTTCTGCTTCCATCCCCTTGGACCAAAGAATCTGAGGGGTCGTAGGGGGGGGAGGGTGGTAGGCGAAAGACGCCTTTTCCCGAGACTTAATGAATCTTAGGAGGCCATTGAATAAATTCCATGGCCAACTCCACCCCTGGACGTATATTACTTCCCTAGTATAGGAGCCCTAGTGAGATTTCACGATGACAGCAACCCCTCTGGACAACCCCCCAAGAAATGTATATCAACCCCTGGGGTTTTCGCTTGCGTGATCATTAGGTCGGAAGTAGAAAGAATTTCCATGTGAAATTAGAGCCGGTGAAATTTACGAGGATATTTTTTTTTTTTTTCCTCCTTCGATTCTCCGCGTCTTCGCGAAACTTGCAAAATGGCCGAGGAGACGACGAAATTAAATAACAGTTATCCAATATGGCCGATCCATTCAGACTTTAATGTTCACGATATAATAACCTATATTATCCCAGCCAGCATATTGGCGCTGACTATTTCTTCTATTTTATTTTTTTCTCTCACCACCCCTCAATAAAAATCCCGAAGAGGGTAATAAGATGCATAACGATAAAGGATAACAACCCTTCGAAACTCATCGACGCGACCCACGCCGACAGCGCCAGAAGCGAATTCGCGAGCGGATTTGGATTTCGTCGCTGCTGAATTTCGGGATCCCTTTGAAATTCAAAATTGCAAATCGATCCCAATGCGAATCCGAGGATCCTCTGATGCCAAACCAATAAAGTGTCCAGGTTGTCGTGTTCGCGCCCAACCCCCCCCACCCCCCCCCTCCTCTCCTCCGCCACCCTCTTTCGATATCCACTGTATTTATCCAAACACGTCTCAAAGTCCTCAAGGTTTTTACCCTCTTTTCAGACTCCCGCACGAATTCGCCTATAGTGGCATCGAAAATAAATATGTATATCAAGTTCGGTAAGGGGGGGGGGGGGATACAAATATTGACCCTCCAGTACTTTTTCGATATTTGAAATCGCCGTAGAACTCAATCCACTCCCCCCGACCCCCCCACCCAAAAAAGAGGTACCCACATTCGTGAATCGTCGCAAGAGCCTTTTCTCTTTGCCTAGGGAATTTTTCTGGTGAATTCTTTGACACCAGATTCAGCTCGTCCCAGCCCCTAATGGATCCCAAGAGTAAAGATATCGAGAATGGACCACGTAGGACAAAGTATTGATAGGAGTGAAAAAAACAAAAAATGGACGAATACGTACGAGGTTAAATGGCACGTGCGTTTGATATATGTATATTATAATTTTTCTTAAAGACTCACCTGTTCCACCCAGACGTTCGTCGTCATTATCTGGTTCTTCAGGTTCTGCAAAGAAAAAAAAAAGAGAGAGAAAGTAGTAGTAGGTGTTAAGAAAAAAAAAAAAATTTTTTTTGAATAATTTTTGTACCCGTACCCCTCTCTTTCAACGGCGATTTATTTATTTCGTACTTTCACTAGCTATTACCTATATATATGTATATATATATATATACAGTGCGTGTATACGTACACAAGTGATATAGACATACGAACAAGACACTAGAAAAGAGAGAACGAGCGAGAGGTTCGCCCCCTATAGGAAATTCCGATAAATCATCCAACCGAAGGTACTCGAGTAACTCGAGGCACACAAGCCGGCAATTTGTCTAGTGCTGGAATTTAGCCCCCACCACCTTGAAAAAAGAGCAAGAAAAAAAAGAAGCTAACTTTGAAAAGTTCTCCCACCTACCAGCAAATGTAGTGGAGTGGCGAGGGGGAAGGAAAAAGAGAGAGAAAAAAAATTAGGACGTCCCTAGGGGGACGAAGACGTGTATAAAGCATTTAAGGCCAGTAATTACGTGTAATTGCCATAGTCAAGACCAATTTAAGGGTTGGTACATACTAATTACTTTGTTAAGACATACACCCTTAGTTCTCGCCCCACCCCGCCCCCCTCCTCCGTCGCAATTAATAATCCAAAAGATTAATTTTTGAGGGTTGCTCGCCATTCCCAAAATTATCGAGTCGACGAAGAGGTTAACACTGGTAAAAAGGGTTGAACTTGGGGTCAGAGTTTTGTACTAAGGGATGACGGCTAAGGCGGTTCCTGTGCTCACCCGGTGTATAGCGAGTTGTTAAGGGTTGCTTCGGGTAAACTAACCTTCGCCAAGGGGGATAAGGGCTGACGCGCAATTAAGTTCCCTGGAAAGTTACCACCTTCTCGAATGCGCCCTTATACATACATATAACCTCACTACCATAACAACCCCCTAGTAACCGGAACCTCCCTACCATCCAAGACTGCTAAGGGAAAATCTTGGCTTTGCCGCTTTCGTTGCTTCCGCTTGGTAAATTCTCATCCCCCGCTATCTAGGGTAGGGTAGGGGGGGGTGATTAATCGTACGAATGTCCGAGCCGGAACGCGCCTTATCTACTTGGCGAGTGCCAGGCGTTGGTAAGGACTGAGGTATGCAGGAAAATAGATCCCAGGAAAACCCCCCTAGTAACTTTTTACGTCCTTAAGCGGAGCTAGGGAATTTATGACAGGACGCGTCGATACCCTTACCGAAATATAAATTTTCAGGCATAAGCACTCGAAGCGTACCCTCGAATTGTATTTACATGGGAATGGACTTGACGTAATTTATATTCCCCTAGACCAGTGTCCAGGGAATTTTAAGAAAACCTAAATAACCCTAACTTCGTTCCGGCGCGAATAAAATTTTACCAAGAAGACTGTCTTTCCTTTACGCGCGTCCTGGTTAATACAGGGCTGATTGATCCCGGCGAACGATTAACAACGAAAATTTATCGATCGTATAACGCAGGGTAGTAAATAAGTGCGATAAGACCGGGGTTGAACCAAAGTCGAAGCGATAAAGAATCAAATGGATACGGATCAGTTGCAAGTCCTTCAGGAGCGAAAAAGACGAGTATGAGGGTCTCCTTACGAGCAACTGGTACGAAGAAAAAATTCAACGTCTGCCAACCACTAAAACCCTAAGTGAAATTCACCCTTACGGTCAAATCGACCAGAAGCCGACATCTGGATACACGGAGATAAGGCAAAACTACATCCCCTATCGTATTTAACGACGTACTAAAGAAATGGTTTCTACCTTACCGACGGAGACGTTAGATAATATACATAAGGCACATACATTGTGAACATCCAGATAGCTTGACTCGCGGCATTGACAAGATATAATAATAACAGTACAGGCAGGGTGATTGCGCGGCGCTGGCTACTATCGTGCTCCGTGACAGGGGTAGAAAGGCACCCCTCCCACATCAAAAGCAGCAGCATCCCCCTTCCTCTATTTATTGGTTGAAGGTCTTAGACAGCCATGAGGAAACAGAAAGGCGACTTGGGGCCTCGTTTAGGTGTGTAAGGAGCCTAATGCTATGGAAATTGGATGTCGAGGGGAAGACAGAGGGATGGATAGGTGTATGGGAGGTAGGACGGTTCGATTCACTCGGGGGTAGTCAAGAGGTTTCCTCCGAGAGGGTTGCTCGTAGGGGTGAACCGTGAATACGTGTACGGGGAAGAGGGTGTATATATATATATATATATGTACACCACCATGCAAGATCCGATGAACGTACAGAGAGATGAGCTCTAGGTGTCTCGGGAAATTTCGCGGGGGTCTAGGCTCTTCCGGCGATGGTCTTGAGAGAACATGGGGGGGTAGTAGAGGAGAGCCGGAGAATGACGTCATATAACGGGTTGCCCGAATGTCTTGGAATCGAAAAGAGATGCAGGGTAGGTCCGGACTGGTTTATACAGGGTGTAAAATTTCTCTCGATGCAATTCTCTATCCTGTTTTATCCGTGCGCCACTCTTGGTATACCGACGGGGGGGAGGCACTTTCAACCCCTGAATAAGCGATACGGTCTGAAGATGCAGACTCCAAGCTAGATCTGGCAACGTTTCTGTATCCTTGAAAATATTCCTAGGCCAAACCGTAGGACTCCTAGAATTGGGAATCGATGTCAATAGAGGAGAAGGGAAAGCTGGGGTATTCGATTGCGGGAAATATATTAACACCCTAAATTTAAGGGATGATATTGATGTCATTCGAAGACACGAGGTAGAAGTGATACGAGAGTGGCATTTAACTGCGAGCTTACAGCGGCCGTGTAATTGTATATAGGAAGTGTAGTGGATGCTGGATTTATGGAATGATCCATCATAAAAAAAAATAATCTCACCCCCAGCACGAAGGGGATGGTAAAGCTTTAAACATTATCTCGTATTTACGTCCGTCTTCGTTAAGCTCGGAACGGCCGGACGCTCATTGTCTTGAGGACAGCCTCGTAAATAAGGGTTAATTAAGGGCGCGGATGGCCGACTGGACTTAACCCCTTGGACAGGAATAAAAAAAAAGGCAAAAAAATAGACAAGGGGATAAAGTTTCCTTAGGACGGTCAGTATATCCACAGTCACCCCCAAAAGAAATCCATAGCACGTTTCGGAGTTTGGCCGCGGGGGGTGAGGGGGTAGCTACCCCCATCACCCTCAGCCAAGGCAAGTCGAAGTAGGCGGCGCTGAGTTTTTTGTTGAGAATTTTCCGCTTAGGACGGCACAACCTCACAGACCGGGACACTAGGGGTGTATAACGTCATCCCTCAAAAAAAAAAAAAAAAAAAAAAAAAGTGGAAGGGTTGCTCCCGGGCTGACGGTTTTCTCGAAGATATTCAAAAACCGCTTAGCGCAGAAGGATAAGCGCTGGATAAGGTTCGCGTCGGTTGACGGTTCGGCGTTACGAACGGCCTCCGGCCGTCGGGACGTCACTGACAATGCAAGAGGACCCAAGGTGGTACCTCCGTCGCGACGCCCCCTCGGTCACGAATATCTCCGTAACAGCATCCGCGCCTAGTCTGTATCTTTACGAGGCACGTCTCGCTCGTCAAAGAAAACTCTGCTGGTCAGTTATAAATAAATCTTTTTCGCCGGCAAAAACTACCCCCAGTCACCTTTTACGAGTCGTCCAGACAACCCTTAACCCGGAGCAACGCTCCTGCACCAGAAATTCACATTTTTCGAGAGTCCGTGGAATGTAATAAAAAATATATCTTTTTTTTTTATTATACCGGAGCAACACGGCGCTTCCCAAGCGACAAGAGACGCGGCAGCGTCCCGACGCACAGTTTCACAGACTGCATATCTACGAGCGAAACGACGAAAATAATACAGTCAAAACTTCGATAAAATCTAACACGACCTTTTTTTTTTTTTTTTCGCAGACGGAAGGCAGTCTGCCTATTTCGCATTTTCACGGGGGAATTCGAATCAAACGCCCGTTACCACCCTCGTCCTCGTCGTTAACCCCCGCTCCCCCCCCCCCTCCGCACACGCAAGCTGCATTTTCCAGTATATCGACGAGCATAGCCAAAAAAAAAAAAGGATGCATTAACGTAAAGCATCTAGGGATTTATTATTGGATTATTCCTTCAGAGCTCGCGCCTCTCCGTCGCTCTAGACATTTTCTAGTGGTTTTTTCCGCGCTCTCGTTAACGTCGGCTTTGTCTAAGCATCCGTTACACCTCGTTATTTCGTGCGGATGCAAAGGTTGTCTTTTCCCTTTATTTTTTTCTTCGCTCCTTTCATTCTCTCTCACTTCCCCCATCTGATTTGCGCCTAACGACCATTCGTTATTGCTCTTATGGCATCGGGCACCCGACTTCCCGGTAGACAGTCTGACCATGGCAGGGGTCGTAGTGGAATAAGAAAATATCCCTAGAACGTTATTAGGGAAATTCGAGCGAGCTGGATGGGGCAAGGGTGAGGGTGGCTGTGACGGGACCCGACGAGATAAAAAAAATTAGATAAAAATAGAAAAATCTCTCCGGCTCGACCCATCTCGGCGATGAATAATACATGCTATCTGGAATGCGTTAAATGAGGACCGAGGGTACGGAGCTGCGGAGGCTGCGGCGGGACGAGGGGATCAATGTAAAAATAAAGGGGAGGCGTCTGCGAATGGGGATTCAATGAAATTGAACGACTTCAAAGTTGGTGACACTCTTCGTGGTATTGGGGGGTGGGGGTGGGGGGGCGAGAGGTCGAGGATTCTCGGAACAGAGAGACGTATTAACCGGAAGTAGAAAAGTTTTAATTGCGTCAGCCGTCAGCTTGCTATATAACCCACCACTAGGAATCTCCCATCAAGTCCCAACCTATTCCTAGGGTCCCTAGAACTTATCCCTCGTTCGCGATCCTTTCGTGGCTAGTTTCATTCTCCGAGTCTACGTTTACGTGTGGATGCAGCTGCACCCCCTCCTCCTTTATGTACACACGTAGACGTTTGCGCATTCTCGCAGCTGCATATTCCTGCTGCTCAGTATTCCTGGCTCAAGTTCGCGTACCTTTTTACCCTCGACATTTTTCAGCGTCGACCCCTCCTCCCTCCTCCGCGCCTCCTCTTCCCTGGGGACGCACGGCTCTTCGACGAATGCCCCTAGGGAATTTTTCATATAACGGAAAGCGCACCGACCACCATGGCCATGTAATGAAACGAAGAAAGTTTTTTTTTTTTTTTTTTTTTTTCGGGACCGGAGTAAAGAAAATCTTACGAAACAGTAACAGCGGCTAGTTAAATCCCCGCGTCTAGGGACTTTTTACGAACCCATCGTACCATCCCCGTTAAACGGACAATGCCTTCCGAGGTTATTCGATAAAATGGGGGATGGAAGAAAAAAGTTTGCGAAAGAAATACGGACGTTAGAAGCTGTACTTCTGGAAATTCCACTGGATCCACTTTTTACTGGGGTTGTTTCTTGAAAAAAAAAAAAAAAAAAACTACCCTTGCCTTTCGGTAGAAATAACATAAATCGTGTAACAGGAGCAGGAAAATGTCGCGTCTCGTAAAAAAAAAAAAGAAACTTGAAATTACCAGGAGCTCGTAATAGCCTGCCAACCGTATCGTCCGATATGGTCTCCATGGGTCCTTGACGCATAATTTCCCATAAAGATTGTCGCTTTTTACCTAGATTCTCGTCCCATGAGAGTCCCATACCGGCCCTTCTCTCCCCCCCCCCCCCGCCCCCCTCACTCCCTCCACTCATTTTGGAGGTTCGCATCGAATATTAGTTTCATTATGCAAAGTTTTTTCATCGCGCTGATGGAGGTATAATGGCATTAAGGTCCGTGGCGAACACATTGTTCGTTGTGGCTGCCATCGACTTGGTGCAGAGAGTGGGTGGTTTAGGTAGAAGGTGATGGTGACGAAGTGAAAGAAAGAAAGCAGGGGGAGGGAAAGTAAGTGACGACCCCCTGTTACCCTTGACGTGATCTTCTGTGCTTTCTTTGTCCGCGTCTGATATTTTCTCCCCCCCCCCCCCCTCTCAGCCCCATCTCATCCCCGCCGCAGCATCTCTCGAACTATACCCCCGCTTCTTTTAAGACTCCTCATTATTGCTTTTTCAACCCCCGACGTGAAAGCGTCGCGCCCTTATTGTCGGACATTTGTCTCGTATTGTGAACGCACCCTTTTTTTCTTTCCAGAATCTGCAACCCCTTTTTCTGAACCCCAGAGAGCATCGTCCCACTCGAGGAATTCTCGCTTCGTTCCTTCGTCGCTCGGTTGCTGCGGTAACGGATGCGGGCAGAGGAAAAAAGAAAAAAGAAAAAAAGAGAGAGAGAGAGAGAGAGAGAAAGCACGGAAATAAATATGGCCGGAATAAACAATGACGAACGTTCTTAGCATTTTTCTCCCGCGGTGACTTTAACGGGATTCTCGAAATTTCAACCCCTCGTATCTACCATCCCCCTTGTCAATCCTCGCACGATCCGTTTCCCCGTTTGAATACTGACAAGCGTGCAAAGAGATTCCCCTGGGAGATGACGAGGATGGTTTCTGGGGGAAAAGATAAAATAAGGGTTGCGTCATCGACGATATCGGGGGATGATTGCACCCCAGAACATTTTTTCGGTGAATTAGTCCACCTTAGCGGCTGAATCGGCGTACCGAGCATCGCCAACTGGGACACGCGGTACGTTGAAACGCAGGGGGTGCCTGAGATCGAACATAAGAACTAGGGAATTTCGAGTAAGGGATGAAAAGTAGAGGAGGGATGCAAACACCGACGTCCCTCTTCGAGAGAATCAAATTATTATGATGAAAGAGCGTCGCCGAGGACTCGCTTTGAAATTCATTAGTAAATTAACCTACCCTCTCTGGCTACTTCTGGTTTCATCCCTTAATTATCCAGCTGCCATACGAATCCCTCCGGTTTCTTGCGAACCGTCAATTTCGAAACCTTTTACGATTACCTTCTTCGCGACCCCCTCTCCCCCCTCCCCTCCCACCCTCTTCCACTAGATTTTCTCCAGATACCAACCTAAGCTCTAGGGAATTTCGAAACTAAAATCCACACTGATGTCAAATTGTCAATTTAACTCTATGCGAGCTCCCCGGTAATTCCTGGGGAATTTAATTGAATTCTTCGTCCACGGGTAACGCGCAAAGAAATGCAAAGCCCAATGTGATCCACAATAATATCGAAGGGGATGAATTCCGTTTCCCGCAACCCCTCCCCCCCCGTTCCACCCTCTCGATCTCTAAAAGAATTTCATTATTCGATTAGCATACAAAATTGCATTACCTGATCCCTGTGCGATGCGACTGGTAACGAAGAGTGATGAAAAAATTGCGTATACCGCAACGATGCTTTACCCAATAAAATTGTTAACGAAAAAAGTTCCTAGAGTAGTGATCACCTCTGACTGCCTGTTGAGGCGGTTTCCATACCGACTGACGATCTAGTGACATATTCGAGGATGACCAGTTGTCTGTCGACCCGAATTTCTTTTCTTCGTGCGGTTCAACGATACTGACCCACAGAAGGGTCGGTGAACCTCGGTGAGACAGAAAGTAGGGAATTTAAGAAGGTGGCAACGGCTCGCAAAGGGACTTTTGTAATAACGAACACGAAAATGCTTTCGGGCTTCCAGGAACTTACAATGCGAATATTCAGCCGGCGATAACAACCCTTCGTCTTTATTACCCAACCTGCACCCCTCCTCCACCCCTAATACAACCCCCCGGCAACCCTTCGGCCTTAGACCTTTACGCGCCAAGGGTTGAATGGAAAAAGGAAACCAAGAACGATTGTCCGGGCCACATAACTCTACTGTCACAGAAATCCCTAGGGCTTGTTGCAAGAAAAAGCAAAACAGGATAAACCCCCTAGGAAATAAAAACACTAGATTTTATAAGATACACATAGACCGTAAGCCATAGTGGCTGGGTAAACTTTTTCTCTCCTATGGGGAGTTATAGGGAAAATCGTAATATTTTTCCTAGACCAGATATACCTGCATGCGTCCTATCAGCTAGGGAATTTTTCGTTACCAGAAATATAAGATACAGGCTCGCGTACCGAGGACGATAAAAAATTATAGCTCGAAAGAGGAAAATCAAAATTTTTACCACATTACGGGGACTATTTCGCCGAAGCGAAATTTCTTGTCGCGAGATCCTTGTGAAATTTTTTGTTAACGCTGTATGCAAATTCGCCCGTATATTCCCTAGAATCGCCAAGGGGTCGAGAAATTGTATTTGCCTAAGACCCAAAGTGTCTGACGTTCGCGACCGATGTGTGGGTAAAATTTTGTAAAAAAAAAAAATAATAAATAAAAAATAAATAAAACCACAGACGATAGGGTTGTAAGAAAGGAAAGCGAGGAAGCAAGGGCGAGGAAACGACCAATGGGGGATGTTACGAGAGAAATAAAGGGGTTGGCAGGGGAAAACAGTTTACTATTGTTTTGTTCCTATAATTCGCTCGGCCATTAATAAAAGCCCTTATCAGGGCCGTCTACCCTAATGCCAGGCACTTTTACTTCTCTCATCCCTTATTTCCAAGTCGCAGGGGATCGCGATGGCAACCATTCACCTCCCCCACCCTTACTCAGCTACCTACCAACCTAACCATTCGGAATACGACCACATATCCAACTACAGAACTACCCCCGGCACAGTTCCGCGCCACCTACACTTTGACCTACGTAATATCACCAAACCGAGTTTAAACTCTGACCGGAAATTGAAAAATTCCCATCTTCCCGAAGGAAGCAGAAACTCAAGCGGAGGGGTGGCTGCCCCCCTCCCCATTACTCTAGACGAAAAGGGTTCCTTTCATTCTCCCGGTTACGATTGGCTAATCTGCTTCGAGCAAATATCAAAAATCCAAGGCGATTCAGGTGAGACGCGACGAGACCAAAATCATCCCCTATTTTCGAAACCTTAGCCTCACGCATATAAAAGTCACAGGGATCTGAATTTTTTTTTTTTTACGATTTAGGGGATGAAAATAAAAATACGTGTAATCAGACGCGGAGATAAGGTTTCAAACTTTTTTTTTTTACTTCGACCAATTAAATCAACCACCCCCGCCCCTGAACCTTCCGCTCGTACCTACGTGTAAGGGTGGAACACGATAGTCTCCGGGTAAAATAAAAAATTTAAAGACATAAAGCGAGGGTGTCTCCACCCCAGCAGTGACGATATTACCCAAGTGAAACCGTCGGTAGTCGAGCGAGGACTCTGTGGAAAACCGTGAGCGTCCCGTAGGGGCGCAATGGAATCGTAAATCCATGAGATTATTGCAAGGGTGGTTTGAAGACGCCCGAGGAAACGGCACCGTAATCGTACCGAGGGAGGGTTGAACTAGGTTGGAGTTGAAGTCGGTTGATATTCCTCCCGACAAACTAGTCACACAACCACACCCCCATGCTAGGGGATGATCTCGAACAAACATTATAAAATGCTACCTTAGCTGAAAGGTACTTCGTATTATCATTATCATCGTCATACTATGTCATCCCTCCGTCGCAGTACAGAACCACCCTTAGTCCCTGTTCTAACGTCGCCGATCATCCCCCTGTGTATCGAGAGACTCGTCTCTCTAAGTGCTATCGTTTCCTGGCTGCTTAGGGGTGAGATATAGACACACTCTTATTTAAGGGTGAAAATCGATCCCGTTTCACAAAGTCGGTGCATCTTCAAAATATTCGTCGATCGGCGCCGTAGCTACCCTTAAGGTTTCTGTCCAGAGTCATCCCCCTCTCTCCACCCCCTCCCCCCGCCCCACCCCACCCTGACGCTGCTCCAGTGAGAATTTTTATTCATGACTACAGGGGGTTGAAATTGACTCTTGAGTAAAACTAATGTTCACGGGCGATGTACGGGGCCTGGATAATTTTTCGTATTCGAGTAAGGGATGTTCCGGGAGGGTTGTAAATTGACTATGACAAATGAGAGCCTATGTAATTCTGACAACCACTGGGCCAGTGTACCCGCGAAGAGGGTGAAACGACGACGTGAAAGTGATATTGGGGAAACATTGAAAAATCGTGTGGGAGGAAAGGGGGGAGGGGGAGGGGGAGGGAGGGAGGGTTGTTCACCCTTATCATCCGACGAATATAAATAAAATTGTCTCGGCTTTATTCCTGCGTAACTACGGGAAACCGGATACTGACGTTACGAACGAGGTTCCCGCGCTACCCCCCCACCCCCCACCCCCTGTTGAACGGGTTGAACGGAGAGGGCCTAGGATTTATTTGCCGAAAGAGACGCTACCGCAGAGAGCGTCGCGACGCCTGTATCGAGTCTTCGTAACTCGACTCGGCTTAATTGGAGCCGGTGGCGGTGATAGGGAGATTCCTGGACAAAATGAATCTCGTCTCCGGTTCCCGTTAAATTTCCTCCTTTTTTCACCCCCCCCCTCCCCCCTCCCCCTCTTCTTCTTCCTTTTTCCCCTACTTTATTTCACCATCCGCTCTATTCGTGGATATTCAAACTACCGACCTCTCCGCGAGGTACGACTACCCTCTGGGATAGACGACGGCGCCGCCAATCCGGAAGTGCTTCAACTGAAAATTCGTCCACGGCCAAGAGGGGTGGATCCAAGAGAGAGATCGGACGAAAAAAGAAAAAAAAAAAGAGAGAGAAAGAAAAGAAAAAGAGTTCACAGGAATCCGGAAGGTATAACGTTAGAGAAATATGGGTTTTGGCACAGAACCGGAAGCGAGCGTAGACGGGAAACGAATAGCTAAGATCGCGTTTGGAGGGGAGGTGAGGGGGGGTCGGGGGGGGTCCGGGGAATCGAATGAATAGAACGGTCCACGAAATTGGAGAGCCGGCAAATTACTCGAGGGGATGGTAAGGAGAAGAAAAGAGAGAGAGAAAAAAAAGCCCCCCCCCGAAAACCCTAAACTCGTTCTGGCTCCGACCCGTAATTTACGTGGCACAATGAGGCCCATCGATTAGTGTAAAGTGGGGTGTTTAATTATAAAAGAAAAAGGCGGGGGGGGGACTCCCCGAAACGCTATAAGAAAAAGGGGTAGCCGACAGAAGGGTAAGAAGCCGAGAGCTGATGTCACCGGGAATGAAATTGGTGGTGAGTAAAAGTGGCGAGACTGACAAGCAGGGGATGATTCCCGCCGTCCGGTTACGTCGAATGGAAAATCAGGGGCTGTAATTACTTCTGGGAACCCCCCGTCTGGACCGTCGCTTCGCTCTTTACAGCCTCCGAATCAGGGACTAACCATACGAAACCGCGAGAGAGCCACTTGACGGAATTCGTTCGCCGCCCTCTGGATTGCTGAAGTGTTGAAGGAAGGAAAAAAAAAAGAGAGAGAAGGAGGAATTACGGTTAAACTTCAGCCCACTGTTTTACAGCAGACCCGGTGACCTCTTGCAATGGCACAGGGGGGGGGGGGGATGAAAAATCGCGTAGAGATCTGAAGGACCGACCTTCCAAAAAGTACTTTGCGGCGAGGGGCGGGAGGCGGGGGGGGGGGGGGGATGAATTTTCAAAACGATCCTTGACCCACATGACAAGTACTTTTAGGAGCAACGAATTCACCCTCGAAAGAAGAGGAAGGACGAGAAGTAAAGAGAGAATAAGAAAGCCGAGGGAGAAAGGGGGATAAAGGAGGGTGGGAAAAAAAAGAAGAAAAAATAGAAGGGAAGAGAAAAAATATGACAACGCACTCGTACGCGGTACGAGGGTGGGCCAGGGGTTGAAAGGGACGACGGTTAACAGGGGATGGCTTTAGCCAGTAAATAATAATCAGAGTGCCATGTCAAGGGGGATGTGGTTAGCCGCGCGAGCGAGGCGCGGAGCAAATAAATAAATATCCCGAGGAAAGAGGAGAGGAGAGGAAGAAGAAGGAAAAAAAAAAAGAAATAAGCGTCAGAGCCAAAGGAACGGGAACGGCACCGCAAGGGTAGTTTGATCCAAGACCCGGGCGCACGTGCGCGAGGAGAGAGTTCGTACGACTTTTGGAAGAAATTAAAAAAAAAAAAAAGACCCTAAAATAAATAATAAGCAACCGAATAAATTGACCCGTGGTGAACCGTACTTTTTTTTGTTTTTTTTTCCCTTTCCTTCCTTCTTATTTACATCGCCCACTCTAAATCCTCCAATTACGTCACCTCAGTCCACAGCCCAAAGCTACGCTCCCCGTTCTTCAGAGGTACGTACAGCGATAATGGTTCTGGGACGTTGTTCCGGGCTCGTTTCAAATTTCCCGGGCTCTTCGTGTAACAATATTTCCGGTTATTCGGATTACGCGGTGGAACGGACCAAAGTGCCGAGCCGATTAAGCGCGGTCAGATTATAAGAAGGGCTTTGAAGCTTATCCGTACAAGAAAGTGGGAAGTAACCCGAGACTCGAGTGCCTCGACGAAAAATGGTCCAGGAGAGACGAGAGGGATGAGAGAGAGAGAGAGAGAGAACAAGAGGGACAAAGACGTCAAGAAAATATTTAAGGACCAGAGAAGAAAGCCACGTCCAAGAGGTGGTGTAAAATAATCGATACTCCTTGTCAACCTCTCCGACAGTACCGACTCCTGGGGGGAGAGAGTATGCAGACTTCTCTCTCTCTCTCTCTCTCTCCCCCACAGCAGTGTACACCCTCAGTCCAAAAACCCTCGAAACCAACCCTCCCCTAGAACCGTCTCGACTGGTACCAAAACGTCGGAACTTTTGCCAAAGTTAAACGGCTTCTACCTCCCCTCCCCTTCCCTCCCCGCCCCGCCCGCACCCCTCCCCCCTGCTGTTTCTCCGCCATTTTCCCTCGTTCCCCATTCTCTCTCCCTTATCCCGTCATCTTTACTACAGAGCCAATCCATCCCCCTTAAGAAACAAGCGTTACAACTCCTCCCCCCCCCCACCCGCCCTCTTATCACCGTCACGACACCCCATCCCGCATCCCCTTCCTCTACCGACAGAGCAACGGATACACCTTGGAAACGCAGCTCGACCCGAGAGCCAGAAATTATTTGGGGGTTGATTGTCCAAATTTTCTACGTCCAGATGTATTTGCACCTCCTGGCCCTTTCCAACCCCTAATATTTATTTGACTCCGAGGTAAAGCCTCCCGTCCCACCCCTCACACGTACCCATATGTACATACACATACAGCTAAGGCAATCTGTTCTCGTATACTGGCACTTTATTTACCCTTAGGACCCTGTACCATTTTCTATATATGTATACATATATACATATATCTACGCCAAAACTCTTATATCCGAACGGCAAGAAAATTTCCCTAGGAATTCCCTAGATCTTCTATATCCGACTGATTCCAGTTTACGCGCAAAGGGGTTTTGGGATTCCCCTTTGTACGCCCGGTAGAAATGATTTGCGCTTATGGAAACGTTTAGGGCGCGATGTATATGTATACGTATATATATATATATATTGAAGCCAAAGTAAAGGTGTACTCACAACGTCGATAAGCTGCGAGAGACGCAGTCCCATCTTGACCGTGAGCCGATCGCTGTTATTTCCGACGGGCCGGATGAGCCGGTTGTAGTTCGAGAGGAGGTCGTCGTAGAGCCGTTTCGCTTCCGGATTGGCCGAGGCACCCGGAAACGGTCCGACCAGGCAGGAAATGGCCGTCGCCATCGCCAGTAATCCGCCTAACCGAGACCACCATCGCCACCAGCCTTTCCAGCCGTCGTCCCTACGAGCATCCCTAAGCATCGTACGCCTTGTCCACCCCTGCAAGCATAACGATCATAATTATCGTCGAATCACTTCAATTCCATATTATTGTATAATGCGTTGAAAAGTATCGCACTGTACTTTATATGACGTATTACGACTCATCACGTGGTGTGTTACGTATTGACCGTAAAAAGTGTTCTATCACACGTAAACGGTGTGGATGTGGAATAAAGAAGGAACGCGGCTCCCGTTATTCCAGACGAGGTAAAAGGAAAGAAGAAAAAGAATTTCGCCTTTCAGGCGAAATAATGCAATAACGAGTTTCCGAAAGGAGCATAAATCTTGGAAAATTCCGACGCGGGAAATTCAAACGCGAGGAGCCTCTCGTGCTCGAAACAAAATTTCAAGGCGTATCGATCCCGCCTATGCAGTACTGAGCGATAGAAAAAAAAAATTAGGGGATGATACTGAATGTTGGAGGATTACGAAAAAAAAAAGTCCAAGGCTCACCGTAGTCATTATACCAGTGTGCCATATGGTGCCGTTTTAGGAGGGGAGGGTAGGGGAGGGGTCGAGAAAATGTCCAAGAAGGGAAGGATATAGCTTTATCAGAATTGACCCTGTCGTCCATCGTTGCCCCGGTTAATGGACTATTTTTCCGTATTAAGGGATGAAAAATGGCCCCGTGCCAAGATAACCTTGGACCCGTGAGCAGCGGCCAACCCTTATCCTTTCGGGGACGGCGGGGGGTCGCTTCTGAGATAAGACATCCCCGTGGTCATTATCAAGACCAGACCCAACCTTATCCGAGCGTCTTTGTCCCGGAGAAGCTAATTACGGGGGATTCGGATATCGTTCCGCTTCCTTAAACGGGGTGGTATAATCATCCCCCTTGCCGACGCACCCTCGCCGATCCAGCAGCGTTATATCCAGCCACGCAGACGGGTCCCCTGGCTAAATTCAAATATAACGACGTCCAAGGCACCGAAATTCCCAGCCCCTGTGCCTCTATGAAAAAATCATCCCCTAGATTGACAAATTCGTCAGTCAATGAAAGATCGTACCTGCCGAGTGGTGAAAAAAAAAAAAAAAAAAAAAATCGTAATCAAGTGACATCTGAAAAAATTTATTTTCGAAATGGCCACCCGAAATTTACGATGCACGTCACGCGGGGTGGGGGGTCCATTTACTTAAGTGATAGAGGACAGGGCCCAGTCGTGTAGTTTGTCAAGCAGCAGCCCGAGCCCCGAGGAACTGGGTATAATAGATCTGATAATGAGCCGTGACCGCCACATCCATCAATCCTTGGAAGGGGGTTGCGTCCAATATCCAGGGTTAGGGACCAAGAGACGAGGAGAGCTCGCGAGGTTGTCCGTTTCATCCCCTACCGAAGACCATCGCAATCAAGGGTTGTCTTTCGATACCCACCGGTAGGATGACACCAGGAAACAATTAGGCGCCGATGACAGGTCCCACCCCAATTCCCTTTCAGCCAACCACCGAAGTCCCCGAATAAGGGCTGAAGGGAGAAAAGAGGATGAGGGGGGGGGGGGCAAAAAGTAATAACGCCAATTTTTATCCACCGTGGATTATTGATACGCCCTTACGGACGACAGCGATCGGCTGAAATCACTTCGAAAAAAAAAAAACAACCCTTAACTAAATATTTTTACTACCCTCTTCGATTTATCCACGAAGTATTTTCGTCCTCTCTTCGGGACGCGTTACTCCTGCACATTCTAATTTCACGTACTCACAGGGTTCTTCAAATCGAGCCCTTTCGTATGTCACTCGGCTGTCAAGGTATTAGAGTGTCAATTTTGAATCAACCTGTACGTCGTGTATAATTTTATCGATAGACAGAGTGTCCACTCGAATCGTCCTTTAATATCAGCACCGGCCCAAATCCGTGTTATACCGGACAACAGGGAACCCTCGAAGCGGACCAAATGAATTGGAACGCGGAATATCCATGAAAATGACATTGAAAGGCGTAAAGTGTGGAATGGGGGGGGGGGGGGGCCTGGTTAACTGGGAATGGATATCTGAAAAGAGGGTGGGAAGAGGGTGGTAGGAAGGATGGTCGTAGAGAGGTGAGAGCCCTCGAGTTAGCGGTTAGCAGAGTGGGGGGCGGGGGGGGGGGGTGGCGATGCAGACAGTATGGAGGGGGAGAAGGAGAAGGGATGCAGATTGGCGACAACAGTGGCGGCAACAGGGATTTTTTATCAAGCGCATTAAAAAATTCAAATGGATTAACAGAACGGAATAATAACCAATGGACGTTGCCTGTGGAAAAAAAAAGCGCTCGTAGAAACGTAGATAAAAGAGGCAGGACGAACGAAGGGAGTACAAGTACATACGAACAGACGTCAGCCTTTCCCCCTGTCCCGAAAGCCTCTTTCGCTGCCGTTTCGCGCGTGGATTGCGTATCTCTCCCCAGAGAGAGATAGCAGTAAAGGAAATTATAAACGACCGTATATTTTCTTACCGTTGAATTCGCAAGTATCCCGCGTAAAAATCTGTTCTTGTGTATCTCTTGAAAAAAATTTTTTTTTTTTTTTCCTTACTTTTTCCAAGAGCGATAGGAGAGTTGCTGCAGCTACTTTCTTTTGTCTACGCGATTACGAACGTAAGATCGAAGCGTGGCAAAGAACGCGAAAAATCCAAAGTTCTGTCAGGCTCGTGATGTGAAGTAAAAAAGATAACAAGGGTACGAGTACTTCGAAGGCTAGTGAAAATTGGTGAAAGGGTCTCTTAAATGAAATTTCGAAAAGGGGGTAAAGGGGGCGGCGAGAGAGAGAGAGAGAGAGAGAGGGGGAAAAATTGGCTCGTCGGTAAAAGCAGCACAGCACGCGTACCTACAGCAGTCCTGCCAACGGCAGGTAATTTAATAATACTGGGCGTGCAGTGGTCCATTGAAATGCAAAGTGGAACGAAGGAAGGACACAATGGCAACCAATCCCGGCTGATCTATGGGATCGGATCCAATATGGCGTCGGAGGATGAGAGAATGAGTAAGGTCGCGGAAAGACGCAGGAAAGGAGCCGAGGTTAACGTTCCATATGGATAAACCATTTTGAAGTCGAGCTGGATCGGCATTACAATGCGAATGGTTCCCGAAGCTTCGTTCACGAGTAAATCAATACAATCGATACCCGTTGCCTTTACTTTTCGTAAGAATCGAGAAGAGCCCAACTTGACCCACGCGTGCAATCGTTAACCCGCTAGATCCTTCCAGAAGCGCCGAGACCTCGGTCTATACCCAACGTGTTTCCTTTTCTAGTTACTTTTTTTTTTCTTTCTCTCTCCATACCTCCTTCAATCTTCTATCCGTTTCGAAAAGCTAGGGACCCTAGACCGGCCCACACCCTTGCCATCTCTATCTCCGAGACGTCTCTGTCGTTAATTCAGCCGACCTAACCTCTACCACGTATTTACTTCGTTCATCCGGATATATCGGTGCGAACCTACCGGGAACGTAATTTCGCATTCGAGTAAGGAACTACGACGTAATCGAGTAGCGCAGTTGGTATTGGCCTAGTGATTTTTTTTCTTGTTCAACTTGAATTCACCTAGGGAATCTCCGGACCGCACTCGGTAGCCAATGCATGGACCTTGTACGTGTTTCATAGAAACGTTAACTGAGATTGATCCTCGCTCCTGGAATCTAGGGAATTTCGCTGACAACGGTTTAATAAGAATACACGAGACGTCTGGGGCGCTAGGGATTATTCCGTAGGTCAGATAAGGGACGAAGGTATATATATATACATAGGCGGGCCGAGGCAGCGTACCAGAATGCTTGAATAACGACCGGTGTCATTTGACTCGACGAAGTACATCGCTTCATTAACCCAATTAACGCGGAGGCTTAATGACACGCAGTTTTTTTCATTCGCGAAACTAATGGTGAAAGGAACTTGAAAGCCACCGGAGTAAATGTAGATGCAGCGAACGTTATGAAATTTTCGTAAGAGACGAGGATAGGGGAACCCTTTGACATGGTCCCATTCCTAGGGAATTTTTTTTTAGCGAATTTCACGAACCCACGTTGCCGACCTGCGTTGTTTTTATACATATATATGTATGTATATATATATATATATATAATCAACAGTAGATAAAGGTACGGTAACGATCGGCACGTCATGGAAATTACGTTGGCACCACTTTTCGTTAGCTGGAGTATCTTCGAAGGGGCAGCACACGTATGTGTGTATTACAGTATACGTATATAGATACACAGGGGTGACGATGTGACTCCGTATGGAGGACGAGGAGGACGAGGAGGACAAGGGCGGACGAGTCTCAACACTTGCTAAATATCCACCGGTGTTATCCCGCATGCATATAAATCAAGGACCCCGAAGCCCTCCGGCTAGAGTTAATTATGGCGGCTTTGACGGTCGCGAGGCGAGCCTTTTTGCGCCAATCTCAGTGTTACGTCAGGCGGGGTTTCCTCTGACTTTGCACGAACCGACCGAGCCCCACTTCCGGCCGTCCCAGTACCGGCACACGGCTCCTCCACTGCCTCTGGCATGTAAATGTCCCCGGGGCCGTGGCCTTCGAAGATTCCCTAGAAATAGCTAGGGAATTTGTTTCAAGCCCTTTTTATTACCAGCCATGCAAAGGATGGACACTTTGGAATACGTAACAGGATAACTCGTATCTGCGCGGATGGTCGAGTGAAAATTTTAATTCCCTAGGTTGTAGAGTACCGGGAATAGAGGGTAAGGTGAAAAAGGAACTAGATCAAAAAGGACGCTGTGAAAAATTCTCAATGTAAAAACGAATTTAAATCCGCGACTCGAATATCGCCTCTCGGTTGCTACGGGCGGGGATGAAGCTCCTATTGACACTGAGGAAAATCCCTAGAAATTCGTAGAAATCTCCTAGGGGAAGCTTCAAGATCCAGGGATCTTTGTGTTACTGGGAAATGTAGGCAGTCAAGAATGTACAGCCTATACACCCGGTTATGATGGAGCTTAGAACTATTTAACGGTACTAAAGAGACGGTAGGGGGGAGGGGGGGGGTCGGTACATCGCTAAGGGGGTTGGTTAGAATGAGGATGGTAGAGACACTGTTATCATTATTACTGGGCTATTATTATTATCGGCAGGCACCGCAGACGCTTTCGAGAGGTACGTGCTCAACCTATCGATAAACCACCCCTCCCCCCTCCTCCGGCCCCCAATCCTGAAAGCTCGCCATCCCCATTGCCACCCTTCCTCTTACCCACTCTCAAACTCTGAACCCCCGATACTCTCTCAGTCTCTCTTTTACTCTCTTTCTCTCTCTCTCTCTCTCTCTCTCTCTCTCTCGCTACGCTTCGATACAGCTAGTTCTCGCACATTTCTTTTTCTTTTTTTTTTATCGGCAGTTTGTTCGCCTGACCGCGGTGCCCCAATCATCGTGAATCGGTGGTTGGCTCCCAATCCTCTTCCGACCATAGGAACGACGCCAGCGCCACTCTGCGGTCTCATCACCAATTTCTAGTGATTCCGGTCGTAAAAAGTCCCTAGATCTCGTGCACCTATACCGACCTACCTAGCCAACCTACATAGGCAACGGCATCATTTACAGGGAGTACCAATAGCAGACGAGCCGCTTCGATTGAAGTTTAATGTATTTACGAAAAAGCGGAAGAGAAGCGTAACGGAGCTACTAATTGAATCGTTAATTAGTAAAGTTCGTAACGAACTGAGAGTGGAGACAGTGCGAGGAGGATTGACGAGGCAGCATTAAAGGACGTGGACAAAGAAATAAGTGACAAGAAAAAAAAGAGGAATAAGAAAAAGTGACCCTCGTAGGATTCCCTATCGAAAAATTCCTTTCAATGGCGATTCTCCGCAGTCCATATACAGGGTGTCCTGAAAAGTCTTCGTATTCCCAGGAAATAAAAGCACGGCAGACACGCCCTTGCATACGCTAAAAGGAGTAGCGACACAAAGAGAGATATCAGAAACAGGGCGAGAAGAGGGTGAAGCAAAGAGGGGTTGTTCGCAGTAGATTGCGATACAAGGGTGCGAATAAAGTCGCAGCGTCCCACCGCAACGAGTAGTCGAGATTAAAAAGAGAATCGTGCACGAGTACGTGGGGGGATCACAAGTTCAGGAATTGAACGTTAAAAAAAAAAAAAAAAAATATCCCTATTGAAATATTTTGGGTGTGCAGTATACGAATGAGAATTTACAGTCGAAAAGGAAGAGGACGCAGCATCCGGTCGCAGTGATCCGGGGGGGGGTGCTAGGAATCTCGATAGCTGCACCCTGTGCGAGAACTGAAGTTTCCACGTGATCCCTGGTCGAACTGAATGTTCTAAGGGAGATTTTGGGTATAGCTAAGAACTTGGGTGTTATAATGTTCAGCTATATCTATATAGGGGGATGAAGGAGACGCCAGTTGCGAACAAGCCAGCCAGCCAGCCAGCCAGCCACCCAGCCAGTCAGCCAGTCAGCCAACCAGCACTTGGAGAAACGTCTGTGTGAGGAGGGATGCTGCGGAGGTGGAGTAGCAAGACTTCCTGGAGTTTCCCAGTGTATCGAGGAATTAACCGAAAGCGAGTCAGGAGTTTTAGTTCGAAGGTCGGTAAAGGTGGGACCAGCCAGATACGGGATTGCCGGCAATTTATAAGGTTGTGATCTTCGACGGTAGCGCAGCAGATAGAGGCGGCTGCCACGCGATACTGATAGGTTACGGAGGGGGGGGGGGGGGGGCAGATGGTTGCTACGAGCGAACGGGGATGGTCAGAATGGTGGAAAAATCTTTGTCGGTAGGTCCCTCACGTAGCGAAGCCATTTAGTACTGAAAGAGTCGAGAAGTTACGTGTTTCGGCAAAAATTGTCTCTACGATCCAGCCGGGCCTTCCAGTAACATTCTTACATACGGCTGAACGGCCACACGCCATTTTCTTGCAATCGGTAGGACCTCCGGCGATCTCTAGACACGTTCGTCATGAAATTGCCAATATATAAACACCCCACCGAGAGACAGCCGAGGACCATCCGATTTCGCGATCTCACCAGAAAGAGAATCTAGGGATATTTTTGGGAATGATTTTTCGAGTTTCCCATACCGACCGTGAGTGCGAGTGAGACAGACTCACAGTCTTGCACGCGTAAGAGAAAGACGGAACCGTCAGACCCGAACAAAAGGATAAACCCCACTGAACACCTTCGTAGATACGTTTTATCGGGTCCGAGGAGGGATTCGAGTTTGCGATACCGTCAATGAGTGGAAGTGAGACAGAGCGAAGCGTATCCACGCGCTTAATAGAGAGACAGAGATAGGCAGTCCGTAAAATCGACACGCACACCTCCTTTCCTACGGCGATTCGATCGAGTCCGATCGGACAGAGAAGGCCGAGGCCTTAAGATTTTCAAGTTTCCTATACCGACCGTGAGTGCGAGAGAGACGGTCTTATGGGCGTTTACGCGCGTAAGAGCGAGAGGGATATATAGATTCGAAAAAATAATCTCCCATATCCAAAGGGGACAATTATCGTGATCGATCGATACCTTGTCAAAAGTGATAACACGTTATTGATATCGTCGCTCCTCGTACCCTCAGGCACGTACGCGCCATTTATTTTCCAACAGCAAGAAGTGCTACAATGACGTTCTCAAGATTGATAATCCATTCCCGCCTCTAGGCGTGAACCGGTACGGCGGGTTGTGATTTAGTGGCTGGGCCGATTGTTCGTACCTCGTAACGGTCCTTCGTGCAGCTTATTTCGTACGGGACCTGCCAGAGTTAGGGCTGGCTCAGTGGGATTTTCCCGTTTCCTTTTTACTTCCCTTGGCTACCCAATACTTCGGGGGATCTTCGAGGGATGGTTTTCATGCGGCGAATGAGAACCAGCCGGCAAATTCTCACAGTTCCCACTTCCGTCTGAACTCTCTCGTGTCTTAGGCGCTCCACTCCTGGATCGTTTTATACATTTTCACCCTAGATTCCTTCGACGACCCCGCATCGACCCCCTGAACCTTTCCCTGTACGTCCTACGTCCTCGTGCCTGATACCCGGCTGATTCGCTCGTTCCACTCGGATAACACGGAGATGGTAAAATTATAGTATTACATACATATATATATTTATTATGTGGAAGTGGGGAAGGGGGGGGGGGGCGGGGCAATATAGATTAGACCAAGATAACGAAGAGGGGTCGTTGGGAATAACCTCGCACAGGAAAGACAATCACCGATATCCTAGCTAAATTTCTCTATCCATTAAAGTCGACGAAATATTTTTCCTAGGGATTTTACTGGCTTACCTGTATCCCTAGGGGAATGAAAAAAAAAAGGCGTCTACACGATGAATAACGATAACCCGAATGTACGTCTAAGCTTCTGCTATACCAGTTTTCGATTTTATCTTTCTTTTTCTCTCTCTCTCTCTCTCTCTCTCTCTCTCTCTCTCTGGGATTGCCAGGTTACTTTTTGTCATTCCTCGAATTCCCCTCGTCTCCTTCTCATCGGAACCACCCCTCCCCTGCCCCCCTTTAAATCTCGAATAATCTTTCCTACAGTCGCGAGACGGAAGTTCGCCATTAAGTCAGCGAGTTTGGATTTCTCGTTTAACGAGTGCCGAGTTGAAAGGATCGTGAAAAAGAGATTGTTATTAAAAGAGGGGGAGCAGGGGGGGCGGACCGAGGGAGAGGGGGTTGAAAAGGGCCGAAGACGCCCAATCGTAGGAGGTGTAGCCGATGAGGAAAGGAATAAAAAAAAAAGAAAGAGAATAAAAATAAGAATTTGGTATAGGTAACGAGTGGGACTGGGTAACTGGCGATTCGAGGGGGTGAAAGGGGGATGGGAGTAAGAGGGGGCGGGGGGGGGGGGGTAGCTTTGTGCGAACTTGGAAATCGACACAATTATTTCTCGCTAACCCGCAGCAGTGTCCATGTTAATGATAAAAAGAAAATCTGCGCACGCGTCACGTTTTCGCCACGCTGTGACGAAGTTTGGGGATGAAAGTAAAAAGAAAAAAAAAGAAAAAAAAACGTAAACTTTTTCCATCAATATCTCACCCCTTCTCGAAACTCACCCCTTCCCATTGTAAACTGTACAGGGTCTGCACTGTGTCAGCCGAACGGAAAAAAAATTTCGGAATTTTGTTTTTGGCTTAGAAAAAAAAATTTTTTTTTCCTACCCTCTCGACAATCGATTCTCGCACTCTTGGAAATCAAGAAATATTTTTCATGTCTCGTGCGTGAAACGGATATAAGGGGGAAGCGAAGGGGCGGGCGGGCGGGGGGGGGGGGGGCGTTCGACGCGCGAGACTCGCTAGGGGAGTGGAATGGAAACGCCCGATACGGGAGATCGCGAGAAAAATGTTACGGCGTTACGTGCTAACGGGTCCGACGGGAAATCATATCGAAGGGGTGTGAAAATGGGGAGGGGTTGGCGGGGGGCGGGGGAGGTCACAGTGAGACGGATAAAGTTAGAACACGAGAAAAAAATATTTTGTAACGAACGACAAGAGAGCAATGAAAATTACACGGGACGACGTAAAAGTGCTGACTGTCTTTTCGTACGGGGTGGTTCGGCCGAGAGGGTTGAGTTTAAGGGTAGTAAATGCGAATCGCCGTGAAAATGGGCGACGGGCAGTGCCGATCGTGGGCAAATAAAGTGCCACGAAATTGAAACTGGTCTGGCACAATTATTGGATCGAGACCGGAAGACCGTGGAAATACCAATAACCTGACCCTCTACCGTTAAACCGTTCACTCCCCCCCCCCCCCCACCCCCCCACCACCTGATTGCCAAACAGAATTCTGGCATCCAGTTAGGATCGCGCGCTCGTGTGGTAATTAGCCGGTAGTGTACTGGGAAATTGGAAAAATTTTCAGGCGGATGCCTGCGAGAGTTTTGTGAATTTCTAGAGAAGTTTTGGGGAGCGAGGGGAGAGGGAAGGGCGAGGGAGGAGGGGAGGGGGAGGGGTGGAGATCAAAGGAAAAAGTTACCAGCTATAGACATTTTACCTGTAGACCCGGCGTAACTGCCGGCGGGCAAAGCCCTAATCGTGAATTCCCATGGAAGCCACGTGGCAATTAGCGAAGTATCCTAATAAATTTTGTTAATGAAAGGATTTGAATTCAGTAGTATTTTGGAATCTCGGGTCGTGCGGGCTGCTGGGTACATTCTGGAGGTTGGCAGTCGTGCTCGACGATGCAGAGCGCGGAGCAGTGCGCCCTGAGGATAGGCTGATGCTAATTAGTGGTCGAAGGGCGAATTTACATACGTATTGCCGGACTACCGAACGGCATTGTCGCGAATTCCTAGGGTAAAATATTATGCCGATCGACGATTACGGATGACAGGGACATTTGAGTCGCTGCATAAATGCATGGGGAATTATCAAATCAAAAGTCAAGACCAACCGTGTCGAATAGTCGTGATAATTTTACGTATGGCATAAAAGTCCCTAGACACTTTGACGAAACGTCGCGGGCCATTTAGACTCCTGTAACAACAGAATCCTGGTAGTTCGGCAATCCTTTCCCATCGACAGACAAAATGTCCAGGATATTCGTGCGGGTCGATCGGAAATAGGGGATGAGCGGAGGGGGTGGCGAGGAAAAAAAAAATAAATAAAAAGAACGAAGAAAATCCCCGAAAATAGCATCCCTCGAGGACCTGACTTTTATTCCGCGAATTCGAATGTTTTTATGCCTAGAGAGGCCATTTCGCGTGGTCCTTCAAATCCCCACCCCGCCAGTCGCCCTCCCAAGGAGAAAAGTTCTCCCCCCAAGGAAGGCAGTCACCGAATAAGGGATGAAACTTTGGCCATATCGAGTCTCATGGTGCGGTAAGGGTTGCTCGTAAAGTGATTCATGAAAATTTGTCTCTGGGCTCCGCGTGTAAAATTGGCGGATGCATCTTTGAGTGGTTGGCAAAGGATTTGGGAGGGGGGGGGGGGTTGTCGAGGAGGGAAATTAAGAAGGGCACAGGGGATGCTCTAGGGGAGGGTTAACCGGGTAGCACGGCAATTCGGCCGAACGACAGTGCCGGTAAACGAGTAAAATATTTTACGCGAATTCAGAGGGGTAGTTTTAACGTCCGCGTCAAAAGTGAACGTACTACCGTGACCTGTAATAGAGGGTAGTTTAAAGCGACAAGGGTTGCTCACGTATATCGTTACGTGAGAACGTGTCAACGTAAGTGGATATATTAAACGTACCGGGTGCGTGTCAATAGGTCAGAAGGTTACTGGTGAGGGTGGTTGGGTGACTCTTGGCAGGGGTGGCTAAAGAAAGAACTTAAGGGTAATAAGTTAGTTGCCAGGGGGTAGCTAATCTTTGAAGTAAGATTGGGGACGATGCCCAGGTTGGCAGCGCTGGCTGACAGGGGTTGGTCCCCGGCCTGTAAAAGAAGATCAGGGGCGGTCTGGGATGTCGCATTTCAGTCACACTCGAAGCCTCTTTTCTCATAATCCACGCTGGCCAACTCTCGGCAAGCAAAACAACCCTTGGAGAATGGAGCGGAATCCGCGATAAGGGTGGTTTCAGGAGGGAGTTCATATACACGTGTATACCATCGGGACCACCGGTACACACCCCTTACTACTTTACACTGGCCAGACTTAGGGGTTGGAAGGAAACCGCCTCGCGGTCAGTTTGTCAGCGATTTTCCGGATTCTCATGCGCCATCCCCTATTCACCCTACGGCAGTGGTAGCTACCCTCCCCCCCCAGTCCAGCTGTAAAAATGGCCAGGCCCTATCGACTGGGGTTACCCTGACCCCCGCCATTATATACTTCTCTCTCTCTTTCTCTCCTGTAGCCTCCGCGCCTCCGACTACACCCCCTGCACCTTCAACCCACCCTGGACCCTTTGTCCACTACAGGATTTCAACCCTTAGCCGAGTTACCATGAATAAGAAGATTCGTACGTAAAAAAAAAAAGGAAAATAAAAGAAGCCGAGCCGGAGAAGAAAGAAAAGTAAACCTGCATAGTACAGCAGTGGAAAATCGACCGTGAAAACCCACCCTCTGTATCATCCCTTAAACATTCCCACCTATAAGTATCCTTGCCTCCCTAAAAAATCGCCAAATCTTCCTTAACCCTCAGGATAAATCACACTTTCGCGGGTCCATTTTGCACGGACGATAAGATGAATGAATCGAGAAAAAAATTTTTTCTTCAAAAATCAATCCCGCCCCAAATCAGCCACCTACCCTTAAAATATTACCAGCCGCAAATTCGACGACCGCAACCATCGCGGACCGTGTAGATGAAGGGTGCACCGGAAGTCCCGTGCGCTGTGCGTTTGATGCGCGAAAGCACGAGGGTAATTAAAAGTAGTTTCCAAAGAAAATAAAGATGACTGGGATTGGCCAGGACGTAAGGGGTGAATGGGCCAGGAGGATTCATCAGGCAGAAAGTAATACGCGGATCCTGCCGACTGGTTTTGCTTTTTTTCGTCTCCCGCTCTTTTGTCCGTTTACTCTCCGGCCGCGAGTGCTCGACAAAGGAAGGCGCAGCAGCAGCCCCAAAGAGTCATCCACGTCCAGCCACGTCGTCCTGGATATTCAGAAGCCGTGGAGGAGGCTGCTGGAGGACATCCACGCTGGGGTGTAACGACCCCTCTAATGCGTTCCCGGAACTACCCTCCCCCAATGAACTTTGGTCGTCGTAGCCAATTGTTAAAATTTTACTAGCCGCATCACCAGCCCAACGCGTTAACACATTGCCTATGATGTACGGTGTCCCGCGCAGTGAAATATTTAAACTATACACAACGAATTAATTTATATTAATTACAGTTACGGAAGTAATATATTATTCAATTAGTATACGTTGAATGCAAAACTGTAAAAGTCATCCGCGTCGACGTTGACGCGGATTCGCGATTGTTAATGCATTTTCATAGAACGTTCTCGTGTGACGTGTATCACGGTAATACACTATGGCGGATCTGTAACACTGTGCATACCGTAATATATTGTCGTCAGCATTCATCGACCTCGCGCCTAATAGCTAAGGGATGATATTCCCACATAGATATTACATAGCAGCCGTATGGAGCCTGAAAGCACTCTTACGGAGGGATAGATGCAATATGCCACTAAGAGCGAGGGGGGTCGCTTTAATACAGACAATTTGAATTCCGCCCCTTCGATGTATGACCGGGGTGGAAAAAAAAAATAAATAAATATACAAATTCACCAGCGCTCTCGTACCCCTTTCTCGCGGCCACTTGATGGCCCGAGAGTCGCGGGAAGAAAAAAAAAAATCGGAAATACCATCCCGTCGCCGTGTAACTTCTAAGGGTGGGTCGGCGAGGGGTTCGGAGGGGGTGGCTCTGATTTCCGGTGCTCGAGTGATTCTCGCTGGGGCGGCAAACCCGTGGAAAACGTTCTTCGGGCACGAAATGAACAACTGGGTTAATCTGAAATGTCAACCGTGAGTCGAGGGGAGTAAAAGGAGCGGGGGGAGGGGAGCTGGCTGGCTCCGTAGAAGGGTGTCTAGGGGGTTGAATAGCAGCTAGGCTGCCAGGCTTGCAGGTATAGGGGATGGTACGAAGAAGGCACAGCCAAGCCAGGCGAGTTCACGTTAGGTAAAGAGAAATAAAAAGGTAGTTGCCAAGAGACACGGTGTACAGAAGGGGTTGAATCTCACGAAAGGGATGAAGAAGTAGGGAGGGGTGGGGGGGGTCGTAAGGGGGGCTGGTGCCACGGTTCGAAAGCCGCCTAAGTCATCCAAGAAGTTCGTAATTAGAAGTTTCAGGGAAAAAGGGATGAAGGGGGGAGGTCGATACGTTTGCAGTTTCGTATAGGGGTTGAAATTATAAGAAACAATTGGAAAGGGGTGGTTTTTCGAAAATTGATTTCCGACATCGACGATGGGAAAGGCAAGTTGAGCTTTCGAGTTTTGGACCGACGCGACCCCTGTCACGTCCCTGCATGACTAGTGGATTCCTAAGGGATGCTACCCCTGCTAGCTGGCCATGCCTTTATCTGTCTCCATACGTGTACAGTGTGTGCCTCCTGGAGCGCTTACTTCACTATAGATACCGTACTGTACAGTGCGATATACCGGTGTATGCTGTTCCGTACTGTAGCGTATTCTTTGTGCATATGTATACTTTGCTGGTCCGTAGACGTATATATATATATATATATATATACACAGACACACACACAAAGACGGCCTGCTTTCGCAAACTCGTTAACTCTATCGATACACTCCGCAAGGCAGGACAACCTTGTTGTTGTGCCGTTGCCGTTGTTGTCGGGCGCTGCTGCTCCTGGTACAGCATCGCGCGAATAGACAACGGGATTCCATGGCTATCCCTCGCTCGTGTTCCTTATATAACCTCTTTGGCTCTCCGTGTATCTCGTTACTCTCGCCGTTACTACGCGCAGATTGTCTCTGTCCTCATTTTCAACAACTGGCTACAACACAACCCCTGGTATACGTCATCGCGCAGCCATATTGTCAAGGCCCTCCCTCGGACCACCCCTTAGGATTCAGAGATACCTTACCGGCAGTTGAACAGCTCGTTTAACTATTTTCTTTTTTCTTTTTTTTCTTTTTTTTCCATTAACCACCCTTGAAGATAAATCCACAGTAAATACCATTGAAATACTATATACTGAAACCGCAGGGGGTGATGATGGTGGATTTTTGAAAAAAAAAAAAAAAAAAAAAAAAATTAAATCTCACCGGACGTCCCAAGTTATCCGAAGTTGCCCGTTACGTGAATCCTAGGAGAGGAAGGGTAACGAGGTAGGGGTGGATGAAAAGAAAGAAAAAAGAAAAAGCTACCACACCGAGCAGCGTTTGCAGTTACTCACGGCTTTTTATCAAGTCCTTGCCAAACGATCCGAGCCTTGCCAAAGTCTTGGATGAATTTTTCATTCGTCCAAGATAATAAGGGTGAAGGAAGGGGAGGAAGGGAGGGAGGGCGGGGGGGGGCTGGCGGTGGCTCGTGTTATTTTTACTTAAAAAGAAAGAAAAAGGAAAAAAAAAACTTGGAGAATTAAACGCACGCCCGGTGGTCGTCCAGGCCTGGTACGTCGAGCGTCAGTAATGCCAGTGGCGCGAGTACATAGCCAGGACTATGGTTAATTATATCTGGGAAATAACGTAAGGGTAGTTTGGTGGTGGTAAAGCTAGGGGGGAGGGGGGGAGGATACCAGTAGAGGGATGGAAGGGTAAAGTGGCGGTATTCAAAGTTCTCTCGTGAAAAGTGGCGCGAGGCGAAGCTAATGGCGACCGAGTGAGGGGAAGAACTGGGTGGGGTGGGGGGTGGCCGAGGGTGGTAAAAAAGGGGGGGTAGGGGGGGTTACGTGAAAGAGAGGGGTTGGTTTGGCAGAAACAGAGCGAGCGAGGGGGGGTCGGTGCAGGGGAACGCGAGACGGTAGTCGGTGTGAGCACGCGGCTTAAAAGCTGCCGGACTATTTTCAACCGCGCAAGCTTCTCGTACTGGAGTGCCGAACTACCCCATGGAAGCTCACATAACCGCCACCCCAGCCATCCCTATTAAACCACCCCCACCCCCCTCCCCCGCCCCCGCCAAAACGCGCATTTCAGCCAGTTCACGGAATTCCCCGAGTATATCCCAACCCTGCAACCCCATTCCCCCTATCTCGTATGTACCCCATTTTCACAAAGCCCCTAACCAAGGCGCCCTCGGGGCCCGCGCATAGTTTTACAAATATTCCGACGGCCCTGTCGCACCGCCCCACTATCGTCCATCCCTGATACCAACCCCGCTTCGACCCCCGACACGACCAGGAGTACTATCTACCCTCATCCAGCGATGGGCGTCGGATTAAAATTACCGCGCTTAAAGCTATGAGATTACTTCGATTAAACTTCACTGAGTCCTTCCGCACCACCACCGACCCCCCCCCCCCCCCACCTCCACCCACCAACCTTGCACGACCCCTTAAAGCCAAACGCCACGATTACGGCTGCCGAGGGCATACGATAAAAATTACACATTTTATTATCGCCACCGACAATACCGTTCCGGGCAACGACGCGCACGCCATATAACGTATCTCGAAACCACCTTAACCGAAAGCCACCCCTAATATATGAAATTGTTTCAGGACCGTACAGACAGTGCAGCTCCTGGTTCTACCTGAAAAAGTATAGCGCGACGCGCTAATACATTTTCACGGTGTCACCTCTCGACCCGGTGATGACCTCACGGTGTGACGCGCCCAAACCCAGCGACCAAGTAATATAATAAGTAAATAGAAATGGTTGCAGCTGCCACCTAAACGAATTAGGTACAGTGGAAACAGTGAGCACGGATGCTGTATTATTTTTATTACACCCCTAATTGCAAACCCTTTATTCTCCGCACCCCCCATTCCCAACCCCCCCCCCCCCCCCCCCGTAGTCACTGGCATCCCGCCGCTCGAACACCTCGCTATTTACTTTTCTACGTCTACTACCAACCACCCCTAAAATCACTCTACGCAATCCCCGCCCCCAACATTTTCTCGACTGATTAGCAATTAGCGCGACGGAACAATCGAGCCGCCCCCCCCCCCCCCCCTCGAGTGGAACCAGCACGGTTATTCGGTAACGCAACGACGAATTAAATCCAATTCCACGATTAATAGCGCTAACGATCGGCGATAGGCTCGAGTGACGCAGAAGGGTTGATCGTGGGTGTACGGGGTGGAGAGAGGGACAAGGTACGTACACAACGCATTCACACGAAAACACCCTTAGACGTTGACGTTTTCCACGCTGGTCTCCTTTCACGGGGTTTTAGCCTCCCATTGGATTAGGATTGGACTCCTCCGTAGGTCAGGTTGGCCTGGCTCGAATCACGTTGGGTTAGGTCCAAAGCGGAGAACGTCAAGAGGGAGAGAAACCGGCTCTGAGAGGGAAGGTTCGCCACGTCCGATACAATTAAACGTTTCCTAGGCAATGCACGTCTTGGTTTATAGGACGCCCGAGGACGCCGGGCGTCGACAAGCTTGCCAAAGAAGAGACAGGGTGGTAAAAAAACATCGAGTCTTGGGAGTTTGGCGAGGATCTTGTAGAAGGGGTGTAGTGAGCAATGGTAGTGCAGAGGGCGGTAGGGGGGGGGGGTGGCGGTGGCGGTTGTCTCCTAGTAACGTTCAAAGGGGGTTCTATTGATAAAGGCAGGAAGGTTGGCACTCCTATTGAATTAAGCTATTCCTACTCCGTTGGCAACTTCAGTCTCCTTGCCGAGATGAACTCCAGGATCGAGGACCCGTCTAAGGGGGGAGTTCACGGTGCTGCCAAGGGTTGCGGATGATAGTCGGGACTTGGTGAATCTTACGACTGCGAGGACTCTGTGTCTGGAGGGTGGTTTCTTTTCTCCCCCGTTACTCTCAGACCCGTAATTTTATTTTTGAGTTTTTCTTACCCTTACCGCGACCCTCGTCGTCCCTTCTTCGCGTCCTTCCCAGACGAAAAACGATTTTCGTGTCTTCCGCCAACAAAGGAGGTTGCTGAACGATCAATTATCAGTCAAAGTTTAGGTGATTATCCAGCAATTGTTTGGCCGACGTGGCAAGTCGAGGGGGAGGCGGGGGGATAAAAGCGAAAATAGAGATGGGGCGAAATAGGGGGTTGAAATCAAGCAGGAGATGAGGCATGAGTGAACATAAAAAAAAACACTGTACGGATATGTCGAAGTTGCAGGAAAAATTAACATCCGGTACGTGTTCGCCATTGCTGAGACATCGCGTCGAGTACCTGCACGACTAATTAATTAATTAGTACACGACGGTGTTGGTGTTTGCCGAGTTGACGTTTGGGATTACTAATTAAACGGCTGATGGCGAATGTCAAAAAGAGAATACGGAGACCCAAGAGAGTCGAAGGGGGTGAAATTATGGAAAAGAAAAGAAAAAGAATAAATTGAAGTAAAAGGGGAGAAAAAAGAGGGGCGAGGGAGGGGGAAGAGAAAGCAGAAAAAGGAAAACGTCCCGGGAGAGATCTCGAGCGCGCGGGGAATCCCCGACGTTCAAACGAGATATCGAGAAAGGTTCTTTCCAGCCCTGTGGCTTATTAATTAGTAGAAATTATTAATTGAATGAAGATAGAGTCAAGCTCTCCCCACTGACCCAGGTCGAACGGTGACACCCCATATAATGTATAGACTCTTATATACTAAGCTCTGCACTATACCTATATCTATCTCTTTTATTTCTATACCGAAATTACAGGATAACGGTATATCCCCCCCCCCCCCTCCCAACCCCCTCGAAAGTAACTGAATTTATTTCTGACAATCTCATTCGCCGCTGAACACATCGATCTTCGATTCGACTGGCACGGGACAATAGCTACTACGGTACAGTCGGGGGGGGGAGGCTGCGGGGTCGCGGGGGATGAATTCATCGGAGAGCGAACAGCAGCCCGAATGACACAAGATCATCTCGCAAGAGAAGAGACGAACTATCGAGAAAAGTGGATCCTCCGAGTAAAGCTCCTGTGGAGGGTCCACGTTGAAGAACCGGAAGTACGTGCGTTGCACGCGTTGTTCCCGACAAGGCGAGGCAATAAGAAAGAAAGAGGCTTCTGAAGACGGAGAAGAAGAAATATGAAAAAAAAAAAGAAGCGGACAAGGAATGCCCGGAAAATGGATTCAGGAAGTGGGTGGGAGAAAGGAAAAAAAAAGTTTAAAAAAAAATGGCCACTACAGTCAGGGAGAACAGAAAAAGCCATAAAGTTGCACAATGAAGAAAAGTGTCCTCGTGGCGGAGAGAGACGGAAGTCCGAAGGAAAGAACGAAGGGGACTAGAGAGAGAGAGAGAAGAAAAAGGAACGCAAGCAAACGTACGTGGAAAGGAAAAGTGTCGGGGTCCTAAAAGCCATCGGGAGGTGGGAAGCACGAAGTCGTTGCAGGGATGGAATAAAAAACTGAAAGAGAGATCAAACGTGTCCTGGCGACAGGCAAGAATCGTTAAGCAATTACAATGGGTGGATGGGAGCGATGGAAGAGGAAGTCCAGGTCTCCGGAAACCATAGAGAAGACCCAGCGAGGAGGAGACAGGAAGGAGGATGGAGAAAGGAGAGTTAAAAGAGAAATGCAAGAGAGAATAAAAGTAGGTAGTGTGTATGAGAGTACGCGAGGTAAAAGGTAAGAGGAGAAGGAGGTGGTGCCATTAAAGACAGCCGTCACAGGGAGGTGCACGGGTACCCGGGCAGCGGGTGACCTTTGAACCCTCAAGAAAAACGGAAGGAGAGGGCGCTGTGTCGTGTAAGAAGAAACTGGATGGACTGTTACTTACAGGGAGGTGTACGCTCCCACTCGGAATCATCCTCCCGAAGCAGCCATACTCAAAACGCCCACGTACCACCAGCACCTACCCTTAACCCCTGAGAGGTGAGACCACCTCCCTAACCCCTGGAGGCATTGTGTGACCCCAAGACATTTAGTCATCGAAATCGCCCGGTATCGTTCCACCCAAGGGCCTTTGTCGAGGATCTCGTGAAACTGGTGACAAACGGTCTTGGTATACGACTTGGCCCTGGCGACGCTCCTATACGGGCTGTCACTTGAGAATTCGCCCCAATACGCCTCCTGTTCGCCTATGGTCACGTGTTTGTCCGCTCGTCTGGCCTAACTGTGCGTTTGTCTAATAGAACATCTCAATCTCGTTGGTTTATGGTGTTATGACGAATTTACTGTACAAACGTGTAGGTGAAGTGGACTGAACGAATTTACTGTATATACGGCTGGCGCGATTCGCATGGATCCTCAAGAGTTTGACAGCTGTCATAACATTAGGGAACAGTCGATGAAAAACTTTTGCAATCGCCCCTCTGGTCACTGTCTCGCGTCACGCGGTGATACTATACCCCGTGTCCTGGAAGTATATTTTGTGAAATATTTTTTTAAATCAAAAGTCCGCCATTAACGATTGACACGGGAGCACTTCAATGGAGTATCCGTGCAGCCATGCATAAAATGCATACGTCAATTTAAATATTCTTTAGCATACAGAGTGCTACTGTATATACGGTATGGAGTGTGTCCTGAATAATTTGACTACGTTAAAAAGTATGAATGCCTGGAGAAGGAGGAGGAGTGCGAAGAGTGTAAATACAAAAATATCTGCACACCCCGTGCATCGCTTTCTATTCATCCACCCTTCGCTTCTACCGTTGCGGCATGTACTACCTGTTTACCCTGGGATTACATTTCGTAGCCGGTTTCAGGATACTTTTTTTTTTCCGCTCTCTTACCCAGCCAGGATTATTTCACGAGATCTTGTGCACCCGTTATATTCAATTTTATTTCCATATCCTTTTCAACCCACTTAGGCACCCTATATATGTTCCACAGCCAAACCCCCCCCCCCCACCCTTCCCCTCCCGTTTATTATTTTAACGTAGCCCTGCAGACAAGCACTGCCACCGTCACGTATGTAAACTACCGATAATAATTTTTTAATGTTTTTAATAAAACACCCGGTACTGTCGAAGCACGCCAAAAAATCAGTGAACCGATCGATCGATCGACAATGAAAAACTCCAGCACGCAATATCGACATACAGAATCAAATCGATAAAGAACAAACACACGGACACGCGTCAAAAAAAAAAGTGAACAGCGACATTGCGAACGAAGCTTAACGTCAAATCTAAATTCGAAAATACCCTAAAATAAATAATTTAAAAGTCACACGGTAAAGGAGCACTCGAGTTGGCCCCTTATTTGAATAAACCAACACAACATTCAGGTGCCAACCGAGCGTCTCTTACAAAAAAAAAAAAACGTTTACACCGAGTCAAGAAGGCCCCTCGTTCTCATCACCGAGCACGTTAAAAAGGTGCCAAATCGTTGTCCATCAATTCAAAAGTAATAATCCCACCGACTCTAGGGAATTATTTATCCTCGAAACAGCTGATTCTGTTATGTAATACACGCATATAAATATATACACACACACACACACACACGCACCACGCGCAAAATATCATTCTTGACTACGTCCAAATGAGCAGCCGTAATATGGTCATAAATCTCTTTACTCGCTGGTATATTTTTACTTTGGGACGTTTACAGCGATTACAAGGGAGGCTCGACTGTTTAATGATACGGCACTTGGGCACTAGCACTGTCTCTATATATACCTACCAGTCCCAGATTATTAACGCTCGCAACGCGATCATCAATCTCCTTCCAGAAGGCACTGTCTTGCCCCGATGGTCCAGCCCGATACGTGACTCCCTCCTAATAAACTACAGTTCGACGAAACTCTCCTCCCTCTCACGGTATCTCCCATGCTCTTGTCTCTCTCGCTCCCACGGTTGATCTCATTCCTATTCCACGTACCACCCGCGAAGGTTCCGCAACCCTCGGTAAAGATTATACAGTAAGAATTCGGTAGGCAGAACCAAATAAAGAAGAAGCGCCTCTAATTCTTTCGAATAATTAGGCCTCCCTTGTAAAGCACACAGGACCGGTAGCAATGGCGTCCAGGTAGCCGCAAAGCGTCCTAAACGGGGTATGGTCTACTTTTGGCTGTAAACTTGCCAAAGTAATTGCGGCCGCAGCTTAATTATACGTACTTAAAGAGACCAGTCGGCATAATGCTTAGCAGGCAGATACGTATAGACCTGCGGGTTTGTAATTTATGTATATAAAAGACCATATATATATATATACCCTAAGGACCAAACCAGTAGCGGAAGGACGACTCGGTTAACCGGAAATTAACATTGAAAATCTATTCATCGTATTCATGATATTCGTTTCTGCTAAGCGGCACGTATGCTGGTGTATATATGTATATATATATTATGTACGTCACATGTAATACATAGCTGGACCTACGTAAGTACAAAATTATATCTAACCCCTGTAAGCATTCATAGCCCCACACGTACTAAACTATCCTGGTACGTACATAAACATCCGCATACACAGGTACATAAGCGGGTAGATAAATAACGTTATGTATAAGAGTCCTTTTAAGTAGACGCGAAAGCGTCCCGACGCTCAAGCTCAAAGTATCCGGACGTAAATGGGCCGTAGTGGTACACACCGGTGTTTGGTCAGACTCGAAATAGTATGGATACCGCAGCATCGATCTTCCCTTCGCGTTACGTGCACGTAGCGTTTCCCCCTTTTTTTCAAATCCTGACCAACACAAGTCCCTTGGCCTCGGACTTTTTCCCACGGGCTAACACTTTACATAAATTACTCTAAAGGTTCCTGGAGGATGCGGTAGTCTCGGCTTGATAGGGATTTACTTATAAATCGGCTACTGCCGCGTCCTAGCAGGCTCTGCTCTATGCCTTACGAAAGGCTGCACGGGAATCAAGGGAGGATCTAGGTGATGTTATTTAGAAAATTGGAAAACGCTGCTCGCGACACGTGTCATAAATTATTCCACAGGGAACGTCGACTTTCGTCGAATAATCTACTGGTTTTGTGAGATGATGATGTTGAGAAAATATTTTTTTTTTTTTTTTCTTTTAAATCCCTAGATCGGATCACGCTGAATCTGCGACGTTGGAACAAAACTTTTTTTTTTTTATTCACTCTTTTTCTACCCGTGCAGTTGTCATTGTTACGGAGCGTTTCAGAAACGATTAATTATTTCGGTTTAACGGGCCAATCAATCCTGCGACCGCGTCAGGCAATAATAGCCGGATGTCATAGTGTGGCTAATGATGGAGATCGTTAATCGAGTAATGAGAAAATCAATCGGTTGGTAAAGACAGTCGAGAATTATCGTGAGTATCGATCATTCGATTGTCCCTTCGTACGAGGAACGTCGCTGGCAGGGAAATCAAAAACCGGATGATCATTTACTGAATAATTCAAACGATCACAGGCCAAAACCAATGATTTCGTTAGGCTGTCCGCAATTTCAGGATCATTTACCTTCGCAGCCTGCCTTCCAAATTGACTGACCGTACGCGCGGTATCGTCGGAATAATTTGTAGCAGGCATTAAGGGACACACACAATGTGCTGTTGACAGTCGATCAATGCGTTCCTACGTCACTCCTACAGAATCCTTTCAGCGTCCAATGTACCATAGGGATTTTCGAATCCCCTGAAAGATCCTCTGGTAAGATCAATTCCTTTTTTTTTTTTTACCTCGCTCTACCTTCCCGGGTGTTTCAGGTAAAGGAAAAAGGGAACGACCGGAAATCTCCAGAGTAGCTCAACCGGAAATGGCCTTTTACTCTTAAAGAGAGTAGGAGCCCCCTGTAGACACTTGGATGTCTGAACAGGAGCGGTACGTATCTACTTGCACGTTAACGACAATCTAACATTACGACTGTGTATCCTTGGGATCGTAGAAACGTTTCGAGCGAAATAGACGTGACCTGTTCTCGAAGGATTTCCTGTGTAGCCAGTTCTCGACAGCTCCTACGGATTATAAGCTTGATTCAGTGATTTTTAAAGAAGAGTTATAAGGTTAAAAATTTTCTTCAGGGAGCAACGTCAGAGAGAGGCTGGTCACTTTTTAAGTAGAGGAAGTAAATAAACCGTGTATACTACTGGGTGTCCATTGACAAGAGTCCTGGTGAGTAATCAAAAACACACGGAGCGTACTCGAGTGCTCCGGATGCAGTGGGAGCATAGTGCTAGAACACTAGTACTCATTTTGGTCCCTTAGTCCCTTCATGCTCTCACGGTTCCACCGCAAGTTCGGTAAGAGCCAAGTGCTGTGGCGTAATAATCTCGTCCGTTCGTACGGCTCACAGTCGTGCCAGAGACAGGCTAACGTAGAGTTAAAATATCAGTTTAACATTGATACCATCAAGTTATAAATAACCCTTGAAGATAGGCACAACGTTAAGCCGTATACGTATGGATGTATCAGCGACCATTGACCGATCGCACGTTTATTTTCCCTATAAAATAAAAATATAAAAATGATAAAATTGCAGTAACAGGTAGACGTCGCATGTGAAAGGATAAAGTACACGTCTGCGTGTAATTTAAGTAGACATGCGGTTAAACTTGTTTACAGTAGATACCATAGTAGGCAATAAAGTGAGGTTATGGCGCAGGCAGACAGAAGCAAATTTAAAGTCGTCGCCAGTGATGATATTAAAGTACAGAGCTCCAAAGTATAAGGTACGGAGTGAAAGGTGAAAGGTGAAAGGTTAACAAAAAAAAAGTAGAGAGTAATTTGAACTCACGTTACGTTGCCGGCGGGTGGGCACATTGCCCGCGGGCGTCGATGAAGAGCAATAAGGGAGGACGAGCTACCGAACCCCGGGCGTCCTGAGTGTCCTGCAGGTCATCGCAGAGGATACTCGTAGTTCCCATAGAAGCGTCGCGAGGACGAGGATGTCGTGTTGCTCGGAGGGGCCCATGGCCGCCAGCGTCATCCCCGTAGGGTACAGTCAGGCCAGGAGTGAGTGTGTGATGATGGCTTAAGAATAAGTTCAACGAACACTTGTATACCCTGAGAGGAAGTACGACGTCGTCGAGTATTAACCTGGTGACGAAGAAGGTATCGATAGAACTTTCAGAAGTTATTATTGAGGAAGCACCAAATGGAAAGCAGGATGCAAAACGTCACGTACGATGATCGTCCTGGATATAAAAAAACCGTAGCACGTTGAAGTCTTCCACCGTGAACCACGTCCACGAGGAGATCTTGAGCAGCTTAGACACACCACGTCTTAGGACGCTACCAGTAGAGGATCCTGGGTGGGCCAAGGGACGGTCGTCGCGATCCTCGAAGAAGCCCACACTCTTTTTTATTCTTATCCTCGTAGCTCGTACCGCCACTCCTACGGCCGAGCTTCCTCGGGCACGTCCACGGCGCGTCCATCCTCCCGGCACGAGGTTAAAATTCACCTGGTGAGGCTCGTTAACGAGAATCGAGCAGCTCCTTCAGATTCACCAGGTGTCGGTCCACCTGCTGTACACTTCTAATCCCACGATACGATTGGATCATCCACCGCGATGACGATCCTCCGGTCGTACTTCCTGAAGCCATCCACAGGAGTCGCGATCACGACGACGACACACGGCGAAGAGATCACTTTAGCACGCTTTAACCTCCCTAGCTGAGGGATGGGTTCACTGGGTTCACCCTGGTGCTGGTGGTGGTGCTGCTTCTGCTCGTGGCGGCGGTGATGGCGCTGGTGGGGGGTAGAACGGCTGGGTAGATGGGTCTGTCGGGATGGAGTGGGATAGTCTCGGCTACGAAGGTGAACGTGTACGAGTAAGTAGTAGAGCTTGCGATATGGATGACGTGCTGTGCTGTACGTAGACTCAGAGACTGATACTGCCTCTCCTCTCTTCTCACTCTCTCTCTCTCTCTCTCTCAAGTACGCTTAGCGGGAGAGATGAAAAAGGAACGGCTGGATGGAGCAGAGAGACAGAGAAACAAACTGCACAACAAAGAAATGAGCATATCGAAAACAACGTATACAACCTGGAGAGAATAAATAGGAACTTCGAGACTGAGGAATTAATAGATGGGAGTCGTCGATCTACAGGAGTCACAGCAACCTCATTCAATCACTTCACCAGGTCCTCGACGAAGGCCAAGCTTCTCTCGCCTAACAGTATTTCCCTTTAACACTCTCCTCTCGATGCTTTAAACCCCGACACTCGCGAACCTTTTAAACCTTCCAGTGCGATACAATTCTTCTGCGCCTGTAGGCAAAAGTCTTCACGAAGAAGACTGACTCGATCCGTATCGCGAAGAAGGCGCACGAGGACACAGTCTCAACAATATACTCGGCTTGATGTTAACGTTAAGGTATCCATCGGTTTGAAAACGTGCATCTCATAATAATCCAAATCAACAGTATGGAATCTCGTTCAAGGTTCAAGGACTGGCCACACTCCCGTTATCGTTCTCGACGTGTTACGCCATCGTCCAGATCGCACAAACAGTCCGGCAAACTACCCTCCTTAGTACTGAAGCTCCCCGTTACTCAGGGGCTCGTCGTGCAGCTACCCCGTCGCGTCGCGTACGTAGTCGCCAGCCCCGTCGCCGTCGCACAGCCACCCTGCGCCCCGGGAGCCAATACCAAACCATGTGGAAGCCCCGACGCGAGACGTCGCCGGCAGGGCACGAGCATCGTCGAAGTTACCCGAAGCGAACCGCCCGGTATTCTATATATTGCACAAGCCCGTTGCAGCGCTTACATGCACGAGCATCTACCGCCCGAATGAACCGAAGACACCCGACTACACCCGATTCCATTCCCTATAAGCTGGACATGTGCTGAAACCCGCTATACGAAACCTCACGATCTTACCCGACGATTCACGAAACTTCACGACTCTTTACCCCCACCAGTAGAACGGCGCACCCACTCCCGACAAACCCCAGTCGATACCGACACTCGCGGTGCGAGGTCGAGTCGTCAGGGGGTGCTGAACGCGTACACCTAGACGTGCCAGCTACCTTGCTCTTGCTACATTGCTTACCTAGTCTTTGTATCTCTTTGATGCTGAAACCAGACAATGCTATATCTGCTTACAGTGCGCTTGGTACAAAAGAAAATTGAAATATGGATGATTACAAACAGGAAATCCTCTGCGGAAGGGTGATTGCTTTTCTCAATACCAATTCTGTAAGTAAATTATATTTGGATTATAATGGATTAACGATGATACTGAACTCTGACATCCCTTAATTTATTTTCGGATATAACTTGGGGGGACTCGTATCGACTGAAACTGAAAAAAAAGTACCTTTCTCAGGAAGAAACTCATTTCCTGGGGAATAACATCTAAGTCGAATTGGACTTCTAACTGTCAGTTCACTGGACTGTTTCGCCTCGTCCCGAACTAGCGCTCCCTACGGAAGAGAAACGTCTTGCATTAACGTCACCAAGAGGTCAAGAACTCTAAGAGGATGATGTCGGTGACAGACGGTTTTGTCGGGAGACCCTAGGGACCCTAGGGAAACAGGTTTCCACGCGGAACTCGTTCCAAGGATACGACTGTATATCATCATGAATAGATGATTTTCTTTCTTTCTCGAGCCAAGATGAACGGCGTCGAATCACCGAATATATTCATTTGCTCAATATCTTTAATAACAATTTTATATAAATAATTCATTCATTGACACTCCCAATCAGATCTTGATTTCTCAAACCCGATCTCGCCGCAGAAGGGTCGGAGAAGGGTGGTCGCTGAATATAAGGATAAGGATGGGCGAGGCAGGACCGGGCTGCTAAAGGCGTGTTTACATGTACAGGAGGCGGCGACTCGAATGCAATAATTTATGGGGCGCAAACTCTCATTTAAACTCCAGAACCGTCCTGGCTGTTATATACATATAGTTAGTGTTCTAGGTAACCCGCAGCTTTTGAACCACCCTGTCACCCAGAGCCCTCTCCTTCGCCCTCGGTAACCTTATCCCCAGGACCATCCTCACGGCAGCCAACTTGCGAATGCCAACTATTTAGGGCAATCTACAACGAACTATAATAGGATTTCGGCTTATCTTATGTTAGGCGAGATACGAGTTTTCAGTGGATGCTTGCCTCTCGAGGGGTGGCGACCTGGCAGCGCTTCCTGCTGCGCTAGGGGGTGAAAGAGCCCCAGACTACGATGGAAGGTTGCCTCGATGCGTGACATCACATTAATTATCCACCTTATCCCAACTACCACCCTGTCCTGGGCATCCCCTTTTGACTCGCTCCAATGGTTCTCTTCTATTTCAGCTAGAATGCTATATACATTATAGATATTACAATTAACATTTTACTTCCAGTTCACTGATATCATCTCTGATGCTCTATTGCATGATCCTCATGAGTAATTATAACAGATCTTGATTTGTAGGTCATACCTATGGATTATCAGGTATCTATTTGGCTATTAATGACAAACGCACTATCCGAGGTTAGCCTGTCCGTTTGATTTCTACGGTAGAGCCACTATCGGGTGGTCAGCTTGTACTGAAAAACCCAACACATGGATACTCTATGAGAATATGAACCTTTCCGGATACCGGATGTTTCCGATCTGCCGGATGTTATAACAGGCGTGAGCCTTCTACTATGGGAGGACTTCCGGTTAGTCTCCAGGATTTCTATGAAGGATTGCTACAACGTGTAATGTGATTGATGAAGCCAAACAGTCTGACTTTGAGCAAGAAACAAGGGACTCGATACGATACAGAGAGACAAAGAAGATCTTGCAATTTTTCGCTGAACAGACACAAAATGGGAGATCGAATCTTTCTCGTGATTTCCGCTTTTTTTTTTAAGATAATTTTTTTCTTTCAAACCTCTATTTTTTATGATTCTTTCTTCATTTTATCAGTATCACTTTTCTTTTTACAGACCCGTCACGCTTTCATACTCGATCCTCTCCCTAGTCGCACGATGCATATTTATTATATGGAAAATTTAACCAGACCGATTTTTCCTACTATCCAGCAATTCTATCTCACACCAGCCGAGCGCTTCCGCAGGTGTGAACGTACAGACCGCTAAATTTACGCTGGCAAAATTTCCGACCAGTCAGCACTTAAGGATGAAACCCCCAGCGCATTTGGATCCCACGCTTGACACACAGAATCATTTACCAGCATCCTTTATACTCTAAGCCGGTTTACATCGGCGATACTGGCCCATGACAGGGGTACCGTACGACTCTATTTTTACCTGCTAGTTTCATTTTCTAAATATGATATATTTTCCTAAAAATAATCACCATACTACATTTCCTCTTTCCGTATCCGCGTACTTCTGATCCGAAGAATAAATTCATGAAAAACATTTCACTGGCTGCGGAGAGTGAAAAATCCTTCAGCAATGCAATAAAATTCACTGTAATCGGATATTATTCAATTTATTATTTTAAATGGGAAATAATAAAACACGTCCATCCTAATCGGTGGCCGGAGCCAAAATGATTGCCGAGCGTTTCAGTAGATACGGAGAGAGCAAATGCAACCAGCGCTCGCGCAGTAGCGTATTGATCTTGACTAATGTAATGAGCGCGCAGCCTCGCGGCTGGGCAGTGGTCCATCGACATCCAAGAAGAGCGGAGTGTTTTCTTGACAGGAAAATAATCGGCAGAAGTAGCACGTCTCTATCTTTTACCTTCTGTCAAAGTGTCAATTGAGTTACAATAATATGCATTTGGAAAGAAGTCTGAAAACCTCACTGAGAGCTGCCATCAGCAGTATCACATACTGATATGAAACTGCTTGGTGAATGACTGATAATGACACCTTTAAGGAAGACTCATCCCTCGAAAGGTCACCTTAAAAATTGTTTGACGTAATTCACCTGTAAGTACAATTAATAATTGTGAAATTCTGACAATATGCATTGATACATTTAAACAATAAAACTTTACCTAATGACAAAGGCATTCTTGTCCAATACCACTTTCAAATCTATCCGCCACTGCAGTATTGGGAAACCGGAAATAATTGACCGGAAGTGCACAGGTCGTTGAACTGTAGCAATAGCACTACAGGCTTATTAGATAATAGGAAATCTCTGAAATCAATATCGATTCAATATATATTTTACATGCATATTGAATCGAAACACGTAAACGCTTTTGCAAATAGACATAAGATTATCCTAAGCTCAATATGCAACAGGTAAGTATTGATACCATTGAAAATTGACCTTTGCTTTCCTTTCCTTTATCTTATCATCACTTGTATTCAATTTTATGTCCAATTATTATTCGGCTCGTTATCTTGAAAAATATCTCTTTGATTAGTTCTTATAAGGCAGCATAATCTCTGGAGGTAACGATCAATAAAAGTATCGGCTGCAGATACCATGCAGAAGGTGGTCCGATTCGTTCAGGCATTTCTAATGGTTCCTGATTTAACGAGCTTTGTAAATAACAGGGTTCAATTAGTGTGCTTGGGGTTGACAAGGGGATATGCTGGGGGCAGGGGTGCACTGCCTTGATGTAATTGCCCGCAAAACGAGCGCAAGTGCTCTCTAATTTGGTGGAATACTCATCAAGTAGAGAGAGAATTAGCCATGCTTTTATAGCCCTAGCTGCATACCTATATTGGTAATCCTGATAAGCTGGAGAGCCAACAATAAAATCATGTCATTACGTCATTTTATAGGATTTCTGTCAATGCTGGCTGTGGACTAGGTGAACTGGAATATGATGATACTCCAACTTGGAATCGTGGTGCTCAGTATCCTGGCCAGGAACTCCTTGGGTAATCCTGATGCCAAGAGATTATATGACGATCTTCTCTCTAATTACAATAGACTGATACGTCCTGTGTCTAATAATACTGACACTGTTGTTGTCAAGCTGGGACTAAGGTTGTCACAGCTTATTGATCTGGTAATGATAAATGGCAAGATTTTATTAACATCTATATGCATGCCTGGAATTATGGATCTTATGTCTTTCTGTCTATTAATTTAGAATCTCAAGGATCAAATACTCACCACCAATGTCTGGCTTGAGCATGTAAGTCATCAGTCCAATGAAATCATTAAGTTCTACACCCATTTCATATTGTTAATTCGTTATCATTCGATTTAGGAATGGCAGGATCACAAATTCCAATGGGATCCTTTAGAGTACGGTGGGGTCACTGAACTTTATGTACCCAGTGAACACATATGGTTACCGGATATAGTCCTGTACAACAAGTACGTGAAATTAATCTTATGTAATAATCATAATGTATATTGTATTATATATTATATAAAACAATTTAGTGCCGATGGTGAATACGGTGTGACAACCATGACAAAAGCTATTCTACATCATACCGGAAAGGTCCTCTGGACACCACCAGCCATTTTTAAGTCCTCCTGCGAGATCGACGTACGGTATTTCCCATTTGATCAGCAAACCTGCTTCATGAAATTCGGTTCCTGGACTTACGACGGTTTCCACGTAATTATTATGAGTTGCAAGTTAGTCCTTGAATTATTTTTAACGTCAATAACTTGTCCATCCAGATCGACCTGAAGCATATAAATCAGAACATGGGTGATAACAACGTCAAGGTAGGAATTGACCTCAGGGAGTATTATCCTAGTGTGGAATGGGATATACTGGGTGTTCCAGCAGAAAGACACGAGAAATATTATCCTTGCTGCCACGAGCCTTACCCTGACATTTTCTTTAACATTACCCTAAGACGTAAGACCCTCTTTTACACTGTCAATCTGATAGTCCCCTGCGTAAGCATTTCCTATCTATCGGTGTTAGCATTTTATCTGCCAGCTGACTCTGGTGAGAAAATAGCACTCTGTATAAACATCCTCTTATCCCAAACTATGTTCTTCCTTCTGATATCAGAAATCATCCCATCAACCTCATTAGCATTGCCATTGCTAGGCAAATACCTTCTCTTCACAATGATACTGGTAGGGCTCTCCGTAGTGATAACAATTATAATACTGAATGTGCACTATCGAAAGCCAAGTACTCACAAAATGGCACCTTGGGTGCGGATAGTATTTATAAGAAAACTGCCAAAATTATTACTCATGAGAGTGCCGGACGATCTGCTCAATGATCTGGCAGCACATAAGATCCAGGGTCGTGGAAGATCCAGCAGCAAGAAGAATAAATTCAACGCCGCCGTTGCAGCAGCAGCTCAGTCTTCATCTATCGTATCATCACCAGATTCAGCAAGACATCAAGGTCTAGGAGGTGATAACAGTAACAATTAATATACGTTCTTGGCGCGAGACTTTCTCGAGTCTCTTGATATCTTAATACAGAACCCAGGTAATCTAATCCAATATTATTGAACAGGATGTAACGGACTTCATACCACTACTGCTCACAATAGATTCCTGGTGGGCAGTCTTGGCGGATACAATGGCCTCCCCACAGTAATGTCTGGACTTGACGAGTCTCTGAGTGATGTAACGCCTAAGAAAAAATATCCCTTCGAATTAGAAAAGGCTCTTCACAATGTAATGTTTATTCAGCATCACATTCAGCGACAAGATGAATTCAATGCGGTACGTACAGTCGTCAAGGATGTGTCCCACTTCTACAGTGAAGTCTTAGGATAACCTTAGTCCAGGAATGTGCTTCATAACTATCGTTTTGTTATCAGGAAGATCAAGACTGGGGCTTCGTAGCTATGGTACTGGACCGTCTCTTCCTCTGGATCTTCACAATAGCCTCAATCGTCGGCACCTTCACAATCCTCTGCGAAGCACCAGCTCTGTATGACGACACCAAGCCCATAGACATGGAACTCTCCTCCGTAGCTCAACAACAATTTCTACCACCAAATCAAAAGTTTCTTGAGACACTGGTATAATCGGTTATACGCTGATACATTATTATAACATAATTTAGAGTTGTCAGTAAAAGAAACGAAACGTTAATACAGTTAAAAGTGTTCTTATACATTAAACTAATTCTTCTTATACTGGGACAAACAATAGAGGGTGTAAAACGATAACCATTTGAATCGCTAATAAAGCAGACGATAACCGTAATACGGGAACCGAATAATTACATATTTATTGCAGTCTGATGTTGTACATCGCGCTAATACTCGCATATATATGTATATAAAATCCTTTAATTGCATATATACTAATACAAATGATCAAAATGATCAATTATTAATTTATCATCGGCGATAATCGAGAACAATTAATCAATTAGCACCAATTACTATCTCTCTCATACGCAACGCACTCTCACTCTATCTTAGTCTCTGGTCCTGTTACTCAATGAGTACATACATAAATATATATGTATGTGTGTGTGTAGCTAAGAATAGCCTGACGTCTAAAAATTATCAGTACATCATCTCACACTCATTTGAGAATACCATGCTAACCCGTTAATGGACGCGTGGGGTGTTCAAGCACCCCAGCTCAATGCTTTTCAAATGGAGAACAAAATCGCACGACCATTCCTGGGTCAATAATCTAGTCATCCGTTCGCAAATACACAATACAATATAGTAATAATTAATGAGGATGACGTTATTATTATTATTACCATTATCGTTATCGCGTTTACTAGTATGATAAATATCTCGAATAATTTGTTTCCCATTATTTATAATAACGAGAAATCGCTAGCTGAACGATGGCCCGTAGGTATGTCCCACGGTGTGTATATAATAAAAATGCAAGATGAACGTATGAAGAGAGGCCAGGGACGGGGTAAGATATATGATTATCTTGTCTTTCTGCCCTGACGTCACGAGCGTATTGAAAATAAAAAGTAATATAAAAGAAAAAAATTCCACGAAGATTGGGTCAGTCGTGGGTTGAGTCGAAATATCTTCTCGCGGAAGTGACTTAATTCTTAAATCGCTATCGCTTCTTCGATATCTTTCATATTACCTCTTCATGTTTCTATTAGTTCTAATGGAAAAAAAAAGGTTTAGCGTCGAAAATCTTTCGGAATTATGAGATTCCGTTGTAGAGCAATGGAATGTCACAATAGCCATTACGCTTGTTTTCGTATAATAATTTTATGGTACTAAGTTTACTTGGCTTTGTTTTTCCTTGTTTTTTTTTACAGTGTTTTTCATCACCGTCATGCGCTGATACTTAAATCTAAACTAAGCGTCTCCATGAAGGAAAAATACGAGAGACGCCATTATTACGCACAGCCAGCGAGTTTGTATGAAATGAATTTTTTTTTTGTTTCTTTCTTGCTATTTTGACTCACGTATAAAAGCAAAACTATCGTCGAGGAACTTCGTACCCTCGACTCACTGGAACTTAATCAATATGCCAATAAAGGCTCTTTTTATAATGAGAGGACGGCGAATCAACCCTTCCATGTGGCAATGTAGGTTTTGCAATTAGGACAGAAGTGATGCACGCTCATGAATGCGCTCATACAGTAGGGCAGGCAGGAACACAGGCAGCATCTGCAATATAAACGTTTTATGAAAATCTTGTCGCTCGAATGAAAGTTATGTATTTGAAAAAGATTCAGAATTACCCAATGAGACAGAGAACGATGCAGCATATATGTGCACTGGGCTGATGATCAGAAACTGTTGTTGTTTTAATATCAGCAAAACAAGTTGGGCACGTCATCTTCATAGGATGTGGACCCATCACATACGTCATCGTGTGAGGTCTGCGAGCTTCTGTTGGAGGCTGTGGAAAATTTTGTTGTCCAGTAACTGTCTGTGGGAATCTGCAGGGTTGCGGTGTGAATTTTGGGGGTGCTGGCATCGATGTTGCTCCATGTTGTGGATGAAACTGAAGCTGGGGTTGTCTTTGATTCTCTGCGTAAGGATAGTATTATTATTCTTTGGAGAGTTCATGCTTTTGATGTTCATCATGGCACGCAGGGTATATTTAACAGATGAATACTTATTGACAATGATTGTAAAATGGGACTTACGAGGCATTGGCATGTTTATGGGTCCTACAGGATAAGGTGCGTCATGCACAGGTGCTATTGGAACACTGGACTGGGCCATGGCTTCTTCATAGGATGGTGGAGCTGATGGAGTTGGAGCACTGGGAGCATTGCTTCCCCCAGGAAGACCGTGATCCTTTTCCATTTTTATTCTGTGAAGGATAAAATATATTATTATTTATCTGCAATAGTCTAATATAGCTGGAGATTCGTTAATTAATTGTAAATGTTAATTATGATCTTAAGACAGGGCTTTTACAAGCTATCAGTGACTCATATTTGGTTCTCAAAGGTTGACGGCTGACGCGTTAAGCGTGAAATTCGAGTTTTCGATCGGCATTCACGTTCCTTATGAGTCACTGTTACGTGTTCCCTATGCGTATTTGCACGCGATAATTGTGAAGCTGTGAAGACGTAATGAGCGAATATCAAACATATGTTTAGAGCTGCTGCTATCAGGATGATTTAAATGTCACTGACAGTTCCTTATCACAAAGCGTGTTTAATGGAATTGATTGTTATATTAATTCCTTTGCTTTCTATTTAATCTGGGCAATATCGCCAATAGCAAGCATGTGCTCATTATGGGAATAGAAAGTTAGTGGTTATTGAGTAACTATATGATGTTAAACACACAGCATTATAAAATGTTTACAGAATTCTTTGATTTGATTTCATTGCCCACCAACGAAACAGTTTTACTTATTATTTAATCCAAATTTCTAGATAGCATCAAATCAGATATCAATCACTGTTTTGCGAAATGTAAATCGTACTTTCTGTCTAACAGCCAAGTAAAGAATTTAAGGAATAATATTGCAAATTAAATGTACAGAAACTCAGTACATAAATCTCAATGTGCAACTGTAATCATGAGACTTAACTGGAATGTCGATTAATTGTGTATGTTATGAATGTTATCGCATGATTTTCAATTTTCAAAAATAGATATCATGACTACTTCTTTTCTAAGAAATATCAGTTAGTCTTGACCACATATATGAGGAGGTTATCATACTAAACAATTTTCAAGCATATACTGCAAAAACGCCTAGCATTTTTGTTTCAAGACTAACGAAGGACACATAACTGTCACAATAATAAAAACTAAATAGCAAAATTGCTAAATGCAAGATTATGAAAATATTAATACACATAACAAGGTCGAAAATATTAGAACATGAATATCATTGAGACACAACAAAATGACGAGCATTTATAAAATAAAATTAATAGTTTTACCTGACACTGATGAAACGTCAAAATCCAAATCCAATAATGTCAATCACCCCTGTCCTTCGGTTGTAGGTTATAGAGGATATCAGATACAGAAAAATTATATGCTACACACAAATCACTTTATCTAAATTTTTCTCTCTGGAAAAATAATATAACAAGCAATAATCAGCTACAGAATATTTAAGATTGAAAAGTAACAAAAGCCAGCTGAATATTTGTAAGTGCCAAAGAGAAAGTCGTATTCAACGGCGTCCAACCAATCTGAAGACCAAACCAGACCGAACTCAACTGAACTGATCGTGACCAGGGAAAAGAAGAAAAGTATCCAAGGCTGTGCTATGAATGTGGGATGGGTAGGAATAACGGCGGGGATTTCTGAGTGCTTTATAATAAAGTGACGTAATGTAAGTGCCGTTTAATTTCTGTTAAAATAAACCTAATGATAAGGAGAGTATCAGTACGCGAGAGAAGGGAAGTAAACGACATAACTGGCAACGTGACTTCTGGAATTAAAAAATCAGCTCATGATGCATAGATGTATCGACTGCATAATCAGGTTCTGATAAACACTGCTACTTTACATTAAAATTCTAATTGCAGGCTCCATGACGCGATAGAGGTATTTCATATACGATCAAAAAAATCGATCTTATTTATATCACTGCTCAACAATCTTTCCATTGATGGTTTCTTCTGAAATGATTCTGACACCGTCTCTGAGCGTTTTTGATGAAAACTAGAAAGAAATATATTTAAAAATTCTATAGATTATTATTTCTTCAAGATGATAACTTTCTCTAATTGGCAACTTATTCCAAGGGAAATGCAAAACAATTTACTTAATACATGGAGGGGACTGGTTTACATTAAAAATTATAAAACTATGGCCCTTTTCAAATACATTTTATCTACGGGCAAACTATACCTACCAGTTTTTATAATTATTTAACTTCGTATGTAACAAGTTCCGTAATTTCGTAATTTCGTTATCGAGTACGCGTAATAACGTGACTTCCGTAAATCAATCTATGTATATAATTGAACAAAGCCAATTAAATGTGTATGTACACTAATGAGCAAACTTCTATGAGCCATAATATATTATCGTAATGCTAATTGTTTTACACTAAAAATTATACTTACCGAATATTTTCGAATATTCTTAGTACAACAAATCAGTTAGTTTGATCATTCTAGATATTATACATATTTAAGTTTGTCTAGGCGAAAACCAGACTATTATTTAATCCCTTGACCGCAATCTGGATTGAGATAAAAAAAACGACTTTCTTATCTATCCAGAAACTATATTGATTAACGGACCATAGATTAGAGCTAAATATGATTACACATTGGGAGTTCACGTGGATGGATTATAGGAGACGGAGTGACGTTTGTAGTCTAGACTAAAAGCAGATTTATAGGATTAATATATCTTAACATAAAGATCTTCAAGAACATTTTTTTGAATTCCTGAATGATTTTTCAAGTGTTCATTTCACTTCCAGCCGAACGTGAGGCGCATTGTAATATGTAATTACGCAGTACGAAGTATGTTGAAGTTCAGACGATGCGGACGATGCGGACGATGCTCACGCCGTCAAAGATGTCGGCGGATACTCAAGACGTTTAGAAACGAGAGTTAACGTTTCTATTTAATTATTCGAGTACGTGTATAGTAGATAATAAAATTTGAGTAGATTTTTCAAATTTTCGACTAAACTGCAGAATACGATTTCTTCTTGATGTTAGCTATGGATTGTCTAGTTTTTTTTTTACATGTAATCTTTCAAGAAGGAATTGTATTCTGCAGTTTTACCAAATTTTCTTTTCACTAATTAGAAAGACGTGATGAGGCCAGAATTTTTGGGATTGACATTTATATGGACGTAGTGAGTTTTGAAAAAATTCAATTGATAAATAATAATCTTAATTTTATGAAGCATCCAGAGTCTTTTGTGTGAAATAGGTGGATGTTGCGTGGTTGATATTTTATAATTTGACATATCTTCAATTTATGATACATTGTTAATAGATTACACGAATTATGGATTTAGTGTCGCAATCAACTTAATACTTGCTGGAATCAGACTGCTTAGACAGGGCAGTTTCTGTGACATGTTTATTAGCTTTATAATGGAGCAGAACATAACATAACCTGATTATTAATGTACTGGGTACAATTTTTGTATTGCAGGAGCTAAGAATGTAAAAGTCAGTATTGGATAAAAGTTTTATGCAGCCAGCCATGATGCACTATGGCCTATGGATCCACCCAAATGGGCTCGACAATCGTTGTTATGGGAACTACATAGATGAAACTGCATTCCGTCATCATGCAGAACCTCCTGAGGAAGAGAGTGAGCAAACTGGTGATGAAACACATGATACTACAACTTCTGCAACTTCTGGAGAGCGTAGCTACAGTGCAGATTTGTGCTTTCGCTATGAATTTGCAGCAAAACAGTTATTTAAGCTTGTATCTAATGCAGAAGGACTATTTAAGAAACTTGTTGTTAGCAATAAGTTACCACATTCAGAACAGGATTTAATCGAACAGTGGTTATGCATGGAACAAGAATATGTAGAATGTATTGCTAGTGACGAAACTGCTAGTTTGCATGGGATTGCAGAGAACACCAGGCGTTCCTTGGAACGTATTGAAGAAGTTACAGAGACTGATGAGAAAACAGACGAGTCTGGGCATAGAACAGAATTCCGTAATGAGTCAGAGTGTTCAGTATCAGACAGTGAAGTTTCTGATGAAGAGGAGGAGGAAGAAAGTGATGTTGGTTCAGAGAATCCAGATTTCTTAGATAAGTTAGATGAATGTATGAGAAAATTTAAGGAAGAAACTGATAAAATCGTCGACTCGCGTAAAGATGAATTTCGTGATAATCGAGTAACCATAATACCATCTCAATCAGAAATTAGTACTGAAGACTTTGCGCATCCTGTAAGATCAGTCCCTACCAGAAATCCTAATTCCAGAAGGAATTCAATGCTTCCTGGTTCTGACATGTGTAATGGTGTACTAGCATTTAACGGTTTAAAGCCTTGTCAGGAACAAAGTCTGGAAAAATCTCCAGAATACGAATCAAAGATTCCCGAGAGTCATGAAAATGACTTATTAAGAGTAACCAAAGAATGTCCTGCAAAGAAAGACAATTCCCCAGATTTATTGATTGATGCCCTCAAGACTGATGAGGTTCCAGAACCAATAAAAACTTTGAAAACCCTAGCCCTAAATAACGAGGCAAAACAAACCCAAGTGAAGAAGATTCAATCCGAGTTAGAAGGTGCTCATAAAAGAATAGAAGAACTCCAAACAACGATCCACATAAAAGAGCGCTTCATAGCTGACATGATTAAAAACTCTGATGCTCGAACTAGTGCCAAACAACGTTTTCAACGTAAACGAAGTAAACTTGAGGAGGAGTACTACAATACCAGGACTCAATTAGCTCAAGCGGAAAATGCATCATTGTACAAGGACTCCGATGAAAAATCAACCCACAGAAAAGAAATAGAATTATATAAGAATATGGCAATTCACTATGAGAAGAGACTGATGGATATTGAGATGATAAAGCAGATAGCAGGGGACTCTGCAAAGAAGGTCTTGGAGCTGGAGAGTTCTCTGAACTCTTCGAAGAAACAGATGGAAAAACTTAAGCGTCAACTGAAAAAAGAGGAAGAAAGAAAAAAGCAGCTAGAAGAGGAATTAGCGGAAGACCAGAGGAAGATACGTGACCTGGAGGAAAAGTACAATCTAACAGCATCAAAGCTGAAGGAAATGCAGTCAGAGAGTGAGGACGAGAGAAACAATGTGAAGTCTCGAAGTGACTCCTGCGAGAAGAAGAAGAATCTTTTAGAAGTAAGTGCTAGGATCTCACATCTAGACCATGTTCTCAAAGAGAAATCAATGGATCTGGAGAGAACTGCTGACACCGATGAGAAGGAAGCGTTGCGACATGAAATTAGGAATCTCAGAAGGACCAGAGACTGTTTAGTCGACGAGAAGTGCGACCTGGATGAAAAGTTTCAGAAGGAACGTACTCTAACGACCGTGGAGGAACGTAAACTCCTAGAGTGCGGTGAAACAATAGAAGCAATAGATGCGATGATCGAACATAAAAATGAAATGATCTGCGGTCGCAAAGGGTTTGACGAGAACCAAGCCAAACGTGAAAAGGGTGAGAGGATGCTGATGGAGAGGTTAGCAAAACTATCAGATGGTGAAATGAGAACTTTGTTCTACAAATATTTCCTGAAGGTAATTGACCTGAAGGAGAGCTCAAAAAACCTAGAGATTCAAACGACTGAGCTAGAGGCACACGTTGAGACACAGGGATGGCACATCCAAGCTCTATCCAATGCCTTGAAGCAGACTAAGCTGGAGGCTGAACGTAGAATAGTGCTAATGCAGAGAGAACATGAAGAAAAACTACATTTAATGTTTAGACACTTTGCAGAGGAGACTAGTAGCTCAGGTCATGAACGTTTAGATAAAGATTCAGAGCTGGCCAAGTACAAAAGAGAGAATCGTACACTACGTAGAAGACTAGCTGATGTTGAAGCATTACTGAAAGGACCTATAGCACCTAGGACTGCTAGTCCTGCTAGAATACCTCAACAAGGTCTCAAACAAATTACACACAATACCCGACCTACTACTAAAGTCACCAGACAACGGAACAAACTTATAATTCAAAAGACTACTGATTGTGACAGAAAGAAAAAGTAAGGGATTTTTCGTCATCCAATGAGATTCTATGTTCGTTACATCACTTAAATTTGCTCAATGATTCTTTATTTGTTGAATGATTTAAAAAGTAATGTTTCATAGTTCACTGATGAAGAATGTGATAATATCTAATGGGTCACGATGCTTATTCCATTATAGATACCATTTGCTCTCTCTGTCTATTTTGCTGTTAGTATTTAAGCTAGTATCCCCTGGGGATAATTAATACCCAATTAATCCTTTAATAAGATAGCCTTGATTGTAACCTCGATTACGTGTGCATGGACCGATTAGGTGTCTGATGTAGGAACTTTTTTTTGTTTTATTGCAATTAATTTAAAGTACTTACAATGGATATTTATTAGCAGGTTAAGAATTCTTTGGAGAAATGCAAAGATTCTGAAGAAACATTCAATTATGTCATTGTATTAGGTCGAGTCATAAGTAACTTCCGTTTTTCAATAGATTCTACTTAGCTGCATCCGAAGTTGCTTATGACTCGACCTAATATTCGCTAATGGAAGATTTTTGAAAGAAAACAAGAAGCATCATTAGCCATAAGAAGAAATGTAAAAAAATCCAATTGTATGGATCGCAATTGTTCTACAAATGCCAAATATGTATTAATCTTAGCATTCTAATATCTTCCCAGTTATACAACTAAAAATGGAATCAATTTGCTAATAACATGTAACAATCGATTCGTAAGGTGAACAATTTACATTACATTGCCATTTAGATATCACGTATTAAAAACAGCCTAAACGATAGCGAATAGACAGCGCATCGTTCGCCTATCAGTGTATTTACATTATTTATTGTAATTTTTGTAAATAAATTTATATTATGTTGATGTAGGTACTATAGTTTCTTCAATCTTCCATTATACAACTTAAATAAATTCAATGAATTCTCGCGAAAAAGCGAACTAATTCAAATTCTTTAATAAAAATTGACCCACTGAAGTTTCGACGATGCGATTTCAGAATTATTCGATCGGAGAAAGTTCATTGTTTCTCACAGAGATGGCGCCACTAATCTCGCCCAGGAGGTGCTGCCCCCTAATCGGCGAAAATGCGAACTAACCCAAATTCATTTCACAAGAATTGCCGTATTGAAGTTTCGACGATACGGTTTTCAAATCACATTTCAAAAGGCAAAGGGATTTCTTAAAAGTGGTCCTATCGCAATTTGACCTGTACCAGCCTCTTCTATAGACCGTTCTGACTTTCTGCATTAACAGATCTTTCAAAAATTAAAAAAAAAGCCCTCAAAACAACCCTTTTCGAGATACAGCTGTTTTCTAATTACATTCGCAATATTTTATCTTGGAAAGTTCACTAGTTGAATGTTCACTAGCGACGAATATTAACTGAATGGTGGATGAAATAACGGAAGACGGTAGAAATAACAAAAGCGAAAATGGAGCATAGCTGAAAAGGGTGTTAAAGCATAACGTAGGAGAAGAAGGATCAGTTAAGACGGAGGAGAGCAAGAGAGAGGCAGAACTCATTCTTACTGTGGGATATTCGCAGAGGGGAAAAGAATATCAACGAATATGTGGTTCAAGATAATTTATTCAATAAATACAATAATGATACAGTACATGAAGTACAGTTTTACATATATGGGTCGCGAAAGATTAGTAATAACAATGATATTAGTGATATATTTCAAATATATTACTGCAATATAATATACATGTTGTATGTTAGATGCGCTAACACTGTGGGGACTTTTCTATTTTCCAAAGGACATTTTAGCAACTTAGTTTTTAAGGATATTCGGAGAATGTGGTAGATATAGGAAGGAATAGGAAACTCGAAAATAGAGTAGAAACGTTTGGTGGCAGCAGACAGGGAAGATGTTAATGAAGGGAAAAAGAGGAAGATTGTTTAAAAGAAAGAGTGAAGAAGAGAGATGATACGGATTGAGGGAAGAAGCAGAGAAGAAGATGCGTAATTCGTATGCACGAGGACCAAATTATTCGGCAAAAGCGAGAAAAGAGAAGACTGGGAAAAGTAAAACAGTATTTGGAAAGCTTTATTCAATTTTTCGAATTTTCAATATTTCGGTGCAACTAATTTTTGAATTCTTTTTCTCTGTTCCGTTTGCTTCTTATTCCTTTCTGGCTTATGGAGGGTTCTAAGGGTTTCTCTGGGAACCAGCGATAAGTTGCGGAGAACCTCTGCCCCCCAAGCTACACGTTCATGATCACGTTCGGCTCAGCTACGACGGAACATGCATTATCGACGGAGGCGATGATCACAAAATCCTACTCCTGGACTCACCGCTGCGATTTAGCGCCATGCTTTTGGTATTGCCAGTATTGCCTAAAACCAGAGATGAGTGCAAATGTGGGAAGCAGCGTATTTGAATACATTTTCACTTTTAGTTAGAAATATTTATTATTGTTTTAAAGAATTTAAAGTTCCTAATTGAAATGTCTAATGTATCATTCATATTGGATAATGGGGCTTGTACAGCTAAAGTTGGACTTTCTACAGCTTCTCCAAAGTGAGTACTAGAATGAATGTAATGATTATTCTAGACAGTAAAAAGCCGGATACATTTGATCTATTCTCGTATAAACGATTAGCAATAAATATATTATTATTGTATAACTTGCGAGAGTAATTGTACTTCGTATTTAGATATATACAGTAATTACACTATAACTTTTTCTTCACAGATTGGTACCAAATTGCATAATGAAAGCAAAAAGTGAACGTCGCAGACCATTTGTAGGAAGCCAAATTGAAGAATGTCGCGATGCATCAGGACTCTTTTATATTTTACCATTTCAGAAAGGCTATCTCATTAACTGGGATATACAGAAAACAGTATGGGATTACATATTCTCAAAGGAACAGTGTTCTGCTAATTTGAGTCAAATGCCATTATTTATAACGGAGCCTCATTTCAATTTTCCATCGGTACAAGAAGCTATGACAGAGATATTCTTTGAAGAGTATGATTGTCAGAGTATACTAAAAATTAATGCATCCGGCTTGTCTTGCTATCATTATAGAAATAAAAATCCAACAGCAAAGTGTTGTATAATCGTAGATAGTGGATACAGTTTCACTCATATTATTCCATACGTGAATGGTGTAAAAGTCAAAGATGGAATTAGAAGAATCGATGTTGGTGGAAAGCTGCTGACAAATCATCTCAAAGAAATAATATCCTATCGCCAATTGCATGTTATGGATGAGACATATGTAATTAATCAAGCCAAAGAAGATTCTTGTTTTGTATCACAAGATTTCTACAAAGACATGAACACAGCAAAGAATAAATTGGAAAATAATCCTATTGTTAGAGACTATGTATTACCTGATTATACAACACTGAGACGTGGATTTCTTAGAACACCAGAGGCGCCGGGTGAGCAACAAACTCTACGTTTAAATAATGAAAGATTCGCGATACCAGAAATCCTTTTTCATCCATCTGATGTCGGCATTCATCAAATGGGAATACCAGAAGCTATAGTGGATTCTTTGAAGGCTTGCGGTGAAGAGACTTGGCCTCATTTACTAGATAATATAGTTCTCACTGGTGGGAATGCAAAGTTTCCAGGATTCCGAGATAGAGTTCTGAAGGAAGTTAGGAGTCTTGCACCATCGCAGTATTCAGTGAATGTTATTCAACCGGACGAGTAAGTATATGAAGTAACTAGAGAACTATTGACCATAACAAAAATACGGTCTTTTCACATAATTCTATGTTTACAGTCCTATTACCTATGCCTGGGAGGGTGGAAAATTGTTATCACGAGATTCAGGACTTTCCAGAATGATTGTAACAAAAGAGGAATATGAAGAAGAGGGTCAAGCAATCTGTTATGACCGATTTGACATCTAATTTCATTACATTCCCATTGTAAATATATTTTTGTATTAATACTTTTGTAATGAAGTAATATAAACAATATCAAGTAACAGATTCATATTATGTTCAATACTTGTATACTATTCCTTTTTATATACATGTTAAAAAGCTTCAAATGAAAGCATAGAAGAATTAAGTGGATAAAATGGCATAAGAATTCTTTGTTATATTCATTTAAATCTGCTTCATTTGAGCCATTAATTCTTCTAAGCTTGGTCCATCGGATTTGGTTACTTGTTCTTGTGACTCGGTATTAACAACTTGCGGTACTGTATAAGCTAGTTTTATACCAGTACTAATCTCACTCGTTGCATTCCCTTCATTAATTGATTCTGTCTCGTCGATCAATGAAATTCCTAAGAGAAGAATGAAATTAGTAACAGTTTAGTTGTGGTCCTAAAATATGTCGATGCTTATTAATTTCTTAACGATAAAAACTATACCCCATTCATTATCTTCATGAATAGGTCCTTCGTCAGCCTCTACCACAGACAAGGTTTGTTCAATTTTTGGTTTTGCTGCATATTCTGCCTGCCTCTGACGACAATAACTGTCATCACAGTTTGGATTTGGCCTCAATATCATAGTAGGGAAGAAATCCTGCATCGCATTGTATCCTAGATAATAGGAAGTTGTGCCAAACCCTAATAAATACTTTAAAGTATTTTGCACTAGGAAGCCAGCAACAATTCCCATTGTTGTTGGTAACGAAGCGGCACACACGCCATCGCGCTTTAATGTCTTCTCATCTATATTCGCTGCCACTACCAGAGGCGGTGCGCACTAAAAATAATATCAAAAGATTTGAGAATATTTGAAGTTACAAAAGTTTATATTATAGATGCTTCAGCTTACAGCAAAACAAGCTGATTCACCAGGAACTATAAATTGTATATGACCAGAAACTGCATTCTCTGATACTCCACTCTCAAACCATTTGAGATTAAGTTCATTGCATGCAGTATTTATTGTCATTCGTGCTTCAAAATTGTCTACACAACTTAATACAAGATTGACAGGTCCACCAAGAAGACTTGAGGTACTGAAAAGAAGGAAAGATATTATTAACCACATTTCAGTTTACAGTACAATTACTCAATGATCACTAACAAAAAAGGAAATACTGTGAAGTACGAAGAATGCATACAATTTTTGAGCTAACTATAAAGATTACCTTATTGTATCTATAAAATTCTGAAAGTTATCAACTGTTGTAATATTGTAATTATGAGTTTCAATCTCTACATCTGGATTAATTGATTGCAATGTTTTTGCTGCTGCTTCCACTTTACTCTGTCCTGCTTGATGCGGTTGGAAAAACAATCTGTTCATATTTGCTAACTCCACTTTGTCATAGTCAAAGAGTATTAACTGTGAAAATACAATAATATTAGATAAATATTTCATAACTATCAAAATCATTTTTTTAACATATTTGATAATGCAACCGTTACCTTGCCAATGCCACACCTTGTAAGCATTTCCGCAGTCACACTACCAACACCGCCAACACCAACAATTGCAACTGATAATTCACGTATTTTTTCATAATTATTTACAATTCCCATACGTTTCAATGCCATTAAACGACTGAAAAAAAAAGGAAAATCGTTACAGACACATATACATACTTTAAATCATATAACTCCAAAAACTTACTGTGCTTTTACACATAGGCAGAACACACAATTCATCAAAATCAAATAATAAAATATTTTAATATTAAACAATACAATTTAAGGGAGGAAAATAATCATACAATAATTGTCATAATTATTATCTAAATCTGTATACAATGTACACATAAACTACCTGTAAGGATTCGAGTCCACCACTTCACTGGACATTTGTGCAATTTTTTCTCTAGCTGCACTTTTACATTGCGATTCGAGCAGCTGTTGCTCCAAGTCCTTAATCCTTTGACGCAATTTCTCAATCTCACTCATAATGCAATAATACAGATTTACTTTTAAAAATTCTGCGTTAAAGTAACAGATGTCAAAAGGTTTACTGTGAACTGCACTGTTACCGCTTTCACAATCTGACACGTTGTTCAGAGGATCTAAGGAGCATTAGTGACTTTCACTAGATAACTTTTACAATCGAATGCTCGATTCATACTAATTCGTACTGAGCGAGTCGAGCGACAAGAATGCGTAACAACGAATAACAATTGTTGCATCAGTGATGACAGTCTGAAAGTGCATTGCGATTGGCTGCTGTTTCGAAATTCAAAAAGTGAGATATGAACTCGACATAAGTGCGCAGTGCTGATGCGCAGCGAGGTGAACAGCATTCTAATGTTTTTTTTCTTGTTCATTCATTCATGATTGTTGATGATTCTTCGCTACGTTCAAGCTGTCTATTGTGTCATTTTCGTTAGAAAAAAAAATAACGTGAAAATTGTTGCGCATTCTGGACTAGACATTTACTAGGTTCTTTAAACGCGTGGCTCAGGATAACTCTGTGCATTCAGATCTGATGACCTTGTTCTCGACATAATTACGAAAATTGGTATCGCCATCTTAGTACTGTATATCGTAAGAATTTTCCGTCTCTGAACTCGCTCAGGACATGTTATACCTTGATTTTTTAAAATAAGGATTATCTCGTTCTACAAGTTTCCGCTGATGTAATTGCACTGTCGCTTGGAAGTAATACGGCGATCATGTAGCTGGGTTTACTGTGAGTAATCGAAAATTGAGGTTACTTCTGACACTTGTCTTTAATGGTTTTGAGGAAAGAGTGTTTTTTTTTCATAATGACAGCGTTAAGGAATTTTAATATGCCTTATGTTTCAGTTGTACGCCGTATACTAAATCCATAGTTCTACTTAGTGAAACTTCTAAGAAATACAATGTAAGTTTCAGATATTTATGTTTTCCAACCTGTAATTGCATTCTTGCTTTTCAATTTGTTTAGATGTTTAGTCCGGTCCAGATAAAACAGGAATACCCAGCTGTGGAGGACAGTAGCCAAAATACTACAAACGGTGTCCAAGGATCATCAGAATATCCTATTTTTACCAATCAGGATGTTGAATATATGTATCGTCAACTGCCACAATTTTGGAGCCAAGCACAATTGCAGGTCAATCAAACTCCCACAGAAATACCTTCAAAAAATGAAACAATAGTCCGTCAAGACGTTCCACAGATGGCGGTAATTAGCTTGAATATAAAATACTAATAAGAAAATGACTCATTTACTTTGAAATCTCTTAAACCTATTACATAATTTTTGTTCACAGCAACCCATGCCACAGCTGTCTGTCTCCAGTTACTTACAACAGCACGGTATGCCATTCCCAATAGCTCAACAACAACAACATCAAACCGATGCTGGAAACCAATCTTTACCGAATCACCAAACGTCCACAAATCTATCACAGGACAACCAAACGAATCATCTCTCACAAATTATGCAACATCCAACAGCAACGATAAACCAAACAATCCTGGCAACACAATCCTCCTCACCAACGAAGCACAATGGTCCAGGGAGGCCTCCAAAGTCCTCGAACAGTTCGTCAACAGCTACAGGAAAGAAATTGAAGTGTCAATGTGAAATCTGCTTTAAAGAGTTCGGTCACAAGAGCAATCTCTTTATCCACATGAGAACGCACAACGGCGAACGTCCATATAAATGTAGCCAGTGCGAAAAGTGCTTCACACACAGTGGCAATTTAGCCATCCACATGAGAACGCACTCCGGTGAACGTCCCTACGCATGTCAAATATGCGGCAAGATGTTCAGCCACAGCGGTAATCTTTCGACTCACCTGAGGACTCACTCCGGCGTTAAACCATACAAGTGTAGCGTGTGCGCAAAGGAGTTTCGTCACAGCGGCAATCTCTCCATTCACGAGAGAATACATTCCGGCATCAAGCCATTTCAGTGTAGAGTGTGCGGCAAGGAATTCTACCACAGTGGCAACTTGACGACGCACATGAAGAAGCATCCTGTGAATTCCGTGGCTGTAGGAAACAGCGAAGAACGTGAAAATGCGACGCAGCGACGCCAAGGCGTCGGTACTGTCGATCCTGCTGCCGGTGTTGGCAGTATAAATAACATGCACAAAAGTCAGCAGCATAGTAACGCCGCTGATATGATAGCTGTCAAGAGTGAAAGATCCGAGGAGTCCCAGGATGACGGTACCATCCTGCCAACGAGTTAATTAATATCCGTTTCAAATACTCGTTTGGGATACAATAAATATTTGGCTGAAAGACCATAATGAGAACGGTCGTTGGTAGACGGTTGTCATTGTCGTAGTCCTTAGAACGTTGAATCTCTCATCCAGAGGATGACTTATTGTCCAGGGTGTACTTAATGGACGTTCGCACGACGGTGAAAGGCTACGGAGTTATGTCGAATAGTGTCACGCGATAGCCTTCAGGAAAGTAAGGTCTATTTTAAGAGACGAGAAATTCGTATTCACGCGGTATTCAGGATTTCTAATTGGAAGTCCGATAATGCGCCTATTGACTTTACATTAAATCGAAAGCCGTTCAATTCCTGGCGCCAACTTACACTACGGCTACTGTTGTTGTTGTCTGCGCCAAAACGATTAGTACAATTCTACATAGTTTATCCGTATACTTGTTGGGCTCTAAGACGTAATATTTTTTTATCGTTAAAATTTCGATATTTGAAATTAGCTAATAATTACGTCGCGAGTCAATGAACGTTCTGTGCGATTTTACGGTTAAATTTTCTGCCCGTTATACAGTGATTTAAAAAAAAAAGAATACTAAATTATTCGAACGGTTTCTCTAGGACAAGATAAATTCTTGGCGACTCGAGATCTTTATGGTAAATTACGTATGCAATTGTACATCAGATGTATTTCGCCAGACAACATCCCTAGGAAGCAGCAACAGGCGTGCGCATTTGCGTAATATTTAAATGCGAAAAACCATTACAGAAATTATTCAAAAAAACGTGTCTCGTATTTCTCCCTAAGAGAATGTTCTCGATCGTCAGGTATCTTAAGATCGCCATTGCTGTTTATTCGTCGATGATTAGTAATCCCGTGAGGATGGGCTTCGATTTCGCAATAACGGGAGAAGAAAACGCAACAGCAAGGAGCCATTGTATAAAGAGGATAGCAAAGTATAAACATTACCGACTTTTATCTCGAGGTTGCTCAGAGACAAAAAAGATTACTGGAAGGACGCGGCTATAGTGCAATATTTACCGGATTGAATAATCTCGACATTCGAGTAAGAGTAGCCAACATACTTGGCTTTGGAATTTTTGTGAAATGCATAAAATACTTATGCATTTGCTAGATATGTCAGAAACAGAAAAACAATGGGCGCGACAACTGACTATTATCTTTATAAACCGATCACGAATGTTCTATTGTAACGATACTCATATTATTATCGAAGTATCCGATCGAATGCTGTGCAAAAATATTGAAATTTAAGTTGTAAATAATTTCCCATCCGAATGTCCAACCCTTCGCTTCTAATACGTTAGAAGTTATTTATCCTGGTAAAACGTTTTACTATTTTTCTTTCTCTTCGTTAGCTAGTAAGCTTTACGGGTAACCTAGGGGTTCTCGCATTCTTTAATAATCGATGTAAAATCATGATGTAATCATTTAATAACTGATAACGTCGCCATGTGATTAATGTGACGATTTGTAACGCTACTCCCTGTGGACTTAATATATTATTTTTATTATCGGTCACGGTACTGTCTATTTATTACAGCATCTTCACAGCTTCGTTGGACCAGTCGTACGATCTAAGCGTCAGACTCCGAATTGGTCAAAACTTACAGGAGAATTGATCTTCACCGGTGAGAAGTTTATTCGGTTTTCCAATTAGTCCCACGAAGCTCTGAAGACTCCATCATGGGTGGATCATCCTAAAGCATCATAAAGGATGAGAGGAGAGAGGATGCATAAAAACAAATGTGCCTGAATAAATCTTCCTGGCCTTCATCCTTTTTTTCCACTATAATTTTTGCTCAATCCTTTACGAGTTGCTAATAACGATGAGAATTTCCTGTCTTCGACAGTTTTGTTGCTTGTCATTAATTCTGAGAATTCCTGTCAGTGTAATTATCGTAAATGGCTGCTGCAATATATATTAATGTTCCCATGGTAGTTATAATTTGTAGGATTTTCTTCCGTTCCTGTTAAAGATAAAGAAAACTATGTCTCGGAAAAATCATCAGCGTCAAGAAATACGACGTCGGTAATATTAGACTAGATCTTGCTCTACAGATGAACATCCGTAACGGAAACGGCGAGGTCGAAGCGTCAAAAATACTTGAGTGGAACACATAAGATTTTTTCTTCGGGTCACTTACAATTCAGTATTACCAAACGGTCCAAGAACGTAAATGGCGACAGGTGTCTCTATGCGCTTCTAGAAAATTAGAGGCATCGGACGTGTGCAGCAATATCGAATCGAGGTCGCGTCATACGCCATAATCATGCTCAATTGGCGTTGGAAACTTGCCCTATGCTTCCCAGCCTTTCCATTCTGTAAAATAAAGAAGGGAAATAAGACAGCGACGAAACTTGCGAATAAGAAGATAGAAAATACCTACTGGATATCATTTTCCAGTCGCATCCGCTAACCTTACATGGCGCCAGAGTCTTGGGAATTCCCGAAAACTTTCCAAGCGCCTGTACCGGCGTGCATATACATTAATAGCAAAAAAAAACTAACGAAATCAAGAAAGAGTCATTCCAACCAAGCACATAAAAAGTATATTATCATCGAGATAAAAACGTGCCAGTCGCGCTGGAAGACAATATATTCAAAAGGATGGGTCTGGATGGGTCATTGTACCATTCTACGCAGGTCCCCTTATTTCTCAGTGACCTTTCGTCGCGTTTTCACGGTGCGATCCGTGATGGGTACATCGACGTTAGTATGCAGATTTCGTTCCTATTTCCCTGTTGCTCGAAAACGACCTTGAATAAATTAAACGGGATAATATTAACGAGCTGTTAATTTATTAACTACTCACCGTGA
>JARQSV010000329.1:2262699-2325525 GCA_030142285.1 Calameuta idolon | reverse complement strand
GTTGCTCGAAAACGACCTTGAATAAATTAAACGGGATAATATTAACGAGCTGTTAATTTATTAACTACTCACCGTGAAACCCAATCAAGAATTTTTTTTCCCCTAGCATGACGAGCCAACATACAAAAAATTACTATAAATTTTTTATTTAAAAAACCAGTGATCAAACCTAACGGAGTCAAGACAACGTACTAAGTGGTACAGTACAAGCTCGACCATACAATTTTAGACATGCATAATATTTCCTGTGCCATAAAACTAACTAACAAATATATCTCAAGCATCTGTGCCATCTAGAAACACTAAATTGAATTACATACACGAATAAGTCGAATCGACAGCTGGGTCCATTAAAACTGCACTTGCATCTCCGACGAGAACGTAACTGTATCTCGAACGTCTAGAAAAGTTTTATTTAATAGCCGCGAACGATGCCAAGATTATTTCAGTAAATTTTTCTCGAGTGTTTCCTTTTAATTTGCAAGTTTCTTTTTACCTCTCGTTAGCCTTCCTTCTATATTAATACCTCCAGTAGCAACGGTATCAGTTAGAGCGTAGGCTTGACTCTTTTCAAGTTTTCTACAGTGTAATCGCCATTATTCACGCCAGGTCTTCTATTAGTATCAACACACTAATCACAAACTGTCAAATACTCGCGTGCTGCACTAAGCGCTGTCCTGGTATGCGTAACACGTTGAAATTTCCTAAGCCCTCTACCTTGAACACGATGGACCCTACCTCGTTCACCTGGACTCTAAAGTTGTAAACAAAAAAATAAAGAAGCTGACTCATTACATATTTTCGTAGACATGTCAAATATTATTGTGCACGACCAGTGAAGCAAAAGCAATACGCTCTCTGTTTCGTAAGGCACTATTAATCAATAGAGAGACAACGTTTCTTATTGAAGTACTTAATTGAAATGACTGTCATCAATGCCAGGTAATCAACTGTTAATTACCTGACTTAAGCAAACAAAGAAAATAGTGATAACCAATTGATCATTACAAACGACGTTGGGTCTGGTAACAGATATGACCGTTTGTGTATCTCTTACAGAACATTGACCATCGATTAATTCGGGTATCAAAAACCACGATACGTTTGCATTATTGGAATTGTGAGATCATGGTAGGCCGATGGTCTCTTTATGCAGTGGTCATAGTTCAAGGACGTTTTACTCTATAACGTGACAGCCGGCTAGACACCAGTTGATACGTAGGACTCCGAAACACGAACAGTTCTCATAATCGATGGAATCTTTTGCTGTTTTTTCCTAGAAATTATGTAGCAAATTAGGACATGAGATCGGATAGAGTTAGTTGGTACCAAGAAAAAATTCATTACCCATACTGCCAACACGTGATGACTTATTGATTCATATTTGTTTTTTATACGTGTCTTTTAAGCAGTCAAATAATACTTTTTTATTAAACTCAATACCGATTGGTATCAGCTGACAGACAGCAGAAAAATATTAAGAGCAAAGATATGCTAAAGTTGTATGGACAAAAAATTTGCGTTCCTAACATATCGTAGACCATACGGAATGTATCCTGTATTATATGTACATAATTATTATACTTAGTGGAAAAGTACACAAAGACTCATATTCGAACAATCGAACGTTCTGATACTCGATAATCGACACCTGACAAAGAATAAGTGTAAATCCGTACGCAAGCACACGTGCGTATCGTTCTCGAAGACATAATGGATATTGTGAAGTGACAAATACGAAAGACGATATGAAAATAAACGTAAAAAAATCAAAGAGAAAATCCATCGTCAAGTTAACGTTATTATATCTGTATGACGTGTTATTTTTATTCCTGCCTCTGAAGCTGCCTAAAAATGCACACGCATTAATTCAATAACGTACACGCATAATATTCAATGATTACACATGCATAATAACCCGCGCACTTACTCACGTAGCGAGAATACGAGTGTCTCGTAAGACCTTACGCAATTGCCACGCGAGACATTTTTTCATATATTCGAAATCATGTGGAGTCATCGTACCGTAATTGAGGATCGGAATCGGTACGTATATATATATATATACGTATAAATAAGATACGCATACGCGACAGCGTAAAGAACTAACTACACAGTAAAACAAAACTCTGCATACAGGCAGAAATGCAATTTTCATTGTTCCAGGTAAAAATAGACTAAAGTAAAAAATTATAACATCAAGGTAAAATTACGTATTAATAGAAAACAAAATGTCTTGTGTATACACGGTATCATATGATTTGTCTGTCAGTATGTTTTCTGATTTGACGCAAGGTCGAGAATATTACAAGGACTATGCATATACATATATGTATAAGCATATGTATATTTACTATATATACTCCACGTAATTCCACGTGTGACATAAATGAGAAAACTTTATAAAGATAATCTTCCGTTATTCCCATTCGATTCTACTGATAATTTATCATTTAGCCGTATCAATCGTCTCGAAGTGTCCAGCCACGTTATTAAATAGCAACGTTAATTTCGCGCGGTCGTTCGTTAATATAAATGCAGTCGGTGTATCACGTTAATTTCTCATATCGAATTACCACCTGGCGTAAGAGATCATTTTCCCCGTAACCTGGATATTTCATCGGTTTCAAGGATCCCCGTATTCCCTTTTGGAAATAGCACAAATACGCACTTTCCTTTCTCTACAAGTTTACTACGCAACTTATTATACTACACGCTTACACTTAACTATACACCATAAGGGGTGGGGGTATAGGGCGTGTATGAATGCACGTGAGCTCATACGTGCATACGTGACTAAGTCAGCCGCTGCTGGCAGTCGGATCCAGGAACGTACGATTCTTGTTGCAAGGACGACAAAGTCCTTCCCGGGGATGCTAATCGTATTCAAGGACGTCAGCTTTCAACCACCAGCATAAGCAGCGTCGTCGTTACGGCTTCTCTCATTGTCAATAAAATAAAAGGATATCTGGAGAATCCATGCGATTGATGATTTCCTTTTGCATCACGTATGCGATGGCGACAGGATTCCTTTTTTTTATCTGGAAACATTATAGTACCTGTAGTATACACATACACACACACGTATATATATACACACTATTCTTTTCCTCTTTTCATTATTTTCATCAATGAAAACCCATGCTGTCGAAAGGATAAAATGAAATTCAAGTAGAATGACCTTTTGCATCTCTCGTAGTCCTGGGATGAAGCCGGGATCTTCGTACCAGGTACACAATACGTCATCCACCATATTCCACTCGTTGCGAAGGACGTTAAAACGCTCTTTCAATGATAAACAGCGCCATTCATGACTTGCCGGCGTTGCGCGACGTCATCTTCTGGGTATATCGTACTGTCCAACGTCCTCGGGGTTTACCGATATAATTATGCCGTACATCTCTATGCCTGCAACCGGTATACGACATTATTCAAAACACACAGTACAATTTCTACCACGTCCGCAGTATCAACGTGAGATTCACGCAGATATTGTATTAGCAGCTATTACTTTAAAGCGATTAAAAACGCTATTAAGACCTCATTATAATATTGTTTATCGCTAGCGACAATTACGTTTCGTCAATGGCCATAATGATGCGCCGTTTATCAATCTAACGATAAACACCCATAGTCACTCGTACGACTAAGCTATACTTAATTGCCCATACGATTCAAAAGATTGATTTGATCGATTAAAATAAAAAATTTTGTAAAAAAAGAAAGAACAGGAAAGCAATTAACTTGCTAATATTATAATTATCTTTTACTCATCCTCTATTAATTTTATATCCTACTGGTCCCTACGTATTATTATGTAATGTGTAACAGTTGAGCGATATAGTACATAAATATCTAGAACTGCTATGCTAGTCTGCATCTATATATATATATATATATGTTTATATAAACACGTGCTTGTCGAAGCCATAAGCGTGCGATGCTCCTGCGAGTCTCGATGGTTGTCTCATAAAGGTGATCCAGGATTATCATTATTAAGGCAGCATACACACAGAACCGTGTAACATCAACCGCGGTCGTCCCAGCGAGGGTAGGCAAGGAGCAACACTCCTCTTCTTATTCCTGGTACACCGGTGTGTCGTGGTCCGGCGTGGCTATTTCCAGCCAACCAGTTTGGCCCGAGAAAAAATAGTTAATGCCGGGAGATAGAGAGACGCCATGGGAACCAGCTTCCAGACGGGAGATTCTCGGCAAGGTGCTCGAGGAGGAGTAGTCGGACGAGAAAGGCTGCGGTCAAGCACGCACAGCCCTTAGGTATCCTACATAGTACATTTACACATGTATTGCATATATATATATATATATATATATATATATATGTATATTATACATTAACATCTTTAATATATATGCACTCCGAATGCATACTTACGTTACGTGCATGCACGCTAACGCGATTCTGTGTTATAGGCTGCTATACGGGTTCCAGCACTGCACAGACCGCATGCCAGGCAAGGCTAAAAGATCAGGTGGGGGAGAAAGAAAATAGTTTGCGCCAGAGAAGAAGAAGAAGAAGAAGAAAATAAAAGAAGAATAAGAAAAGTGAAGACTATACTTGCGATTATACATATTTTTATATTAATAGTACTGTACCTGGTACCTACTGTGTTGTTACGTGTATCATATAGCTGTTTATGCAATATGTATACATATTTTAAATAGCAGATTGAAAATTGTTGTTCTACATTATTTGCAATTGCATTGTTCTTGTATTTTCCTTGGTTCTAGGCTTGCTGGCAGTTCGTGTTGGCAGCTTCAGTTGTGGTTTTCATTGCAACTCAACTTTTCATGTTCTTCGCTACCTGTTATTAGGGATGCTATTATTACACTGGCAAGAACTTTCACCGTTTATGTTCGTTGGCTAAAGTTAGACAGGACTTACTTTAATGCTCATACCTGCATAGGAGTTTGACTATTTATAGTTGTAATGGGTTTTTATTATTTTTTTTTTTTTTCTTATCTCAAAGGACTACTTTGTTAAGGTGTATGGTAACATAAGATGTCGTTGGCCTCTCGACATCAGAACCGCCTTCGTCAAGTTTGCGTCCATCGAATATTCCCTGGCGCGTCTTCATCTTCTTTTTTATTCATAAGTCACATTGAACTTGATACGGGTCCTGCTCGAAAGAGATCATGCTGTAATAAATATAACATAAGCACATGAAATTCATGAACCTTCAATATTAATCTACACACCTGTGAATGTCTGCCAAGATGAAGTACAGACGTGACTTTCTCCATTTCACCACTTTCTATCTCGGCTAATAATCCCATAAGACAAGACACTCTGCACGACCATACGGTGTGTCATCGAAAAATTATTTTCTCTAATATCCAAGTCCAATCATTTGTTTACAGTTTGCAGCTTACAACAGAAATTGAGATTAAATAATTCTTGTAGTTAGCTACGACAGTCATATCCATTCTGTCTTGAAAATTTCTTTAAATTCTATAGACAGACTCCGATCCAGGAATTACTGCTGCAAGAACTAGTCGTATCCCCATAAGTATCTGTAGGTAGCGCATGTATCATAAGAAGTAGCTGTATCCGAGGACGTTAGTTTCCGTCATTATACCGTTCACCGCTCCTCCTCTGTCGTGAGTACTATTTACGTAAAAGTCTCCACAGTTTACCATGGAGGAGCCACATATTTACCAGCAAACAAGGAATAGGAATAGTCCCGGGATCAACAAGAGTACGTACAAGAGTGGGAAGCGTCGCTATCTGTCATTAGTTTTCTCGAAAAGGGATTCTCTATCTTTTATATCTCTAGCTATGCAAACGCCAGGAATACGTAATACGTCCTTCCAGCTTGGTGTCTTCGACACGACTATTCAGAAGGATGCCTTATCGCTTACTCTTTGCATTACTTTAATTGGTATTAGTGATACGTATACCGATGCTCTATGTATACTGGACACGAGGTACATTCGCCAGAAGAATTTCCCACTCTTAGTCGCTCTTTGAACGTCTCTACTATACTAATACTTATGATACTATATGATATAGTTAGTTGGCTAGTCGGCTTTATAAGTATAGGTAGGCTGGTTAGCCATTGCCTGACGAGTAAACTTGCTTATTTCTTTCCTGACTGAACTTCGCTTGAGCATTAAAAGGAAACTGCCAGGGTTGGCGGTACAGTAAGGATCGACTCTCGGTACGGTGCCTATCCTGGAAAAAAAAAGTCTTAAGCTTTTTTCGATCAGACGTGGAAGACTATATTGGTTTGAGATTTTTTGAAATTAGCGCGCTTTACTCTTACCACGGTTTCCTTGTAGCTCTAGGACAATCAGTGTACAAGAGTAGTGACTCTGGATGTAGATTAACATTTTTCTTTGAATTACCGAATTTTTGGATTTCTTTTTAAATACAATTTCATTGTATCTGGTTACACGTGCTTTTGTCGCATTTTGAAGTTTCTCGTTGACTTTAGGTGGTTTTGTATTACCACGGATTTATATAAGGACAATTTCTTGCTTGATAACCCAATGGGGAACGCGGTTGAGGTTCGACAGTGTCCTCACTCCTGCGAGGTGGTGAAATAAAGAAGAGTAAGAAGAAGAAGCAGAAGAAAAGGAAGAAGCAGTAGGAGAAGGAAGAAGCAGGTAGAAGGTAGCCGAGTTCGTGTCCGAAGCCAGTCTGCTGAAGATTCTGCAACGAGTGGAAGGTCCTCAAGAAGAATCTCTAACGAACTTCAGTTTGACGTTAGATGTCATCAGGTTAGTTGTAATTTCATAATCTCTCTCCATCCTCTCGCATAGAAAGTCTTCGCGGATAGTTACTGCTATCAGTATTGTGCGACAATAACGAAAGCACAGCGACGCAGAACCAACAGAGCTTCTTTTCTTTATCTTGAATGAAATAATGACTTCTGTAGAAATCAATAAGAAACTTCACTTCCGGCTAAAGTTATCCGTTCCTTTCGCTCATGAGTTTCGTCATGAAAACTTGATAATGATTTAAGCAAATGGCGTTGTGTCGTCAGTCGTTAATTTCAAAAAGAAAAATTCCGCTTGACGTTGAAAAATATTGACTCTTGAAATTCTGCAACAAAGAAAAGTCACACTTTTAATTATCGTCGGGCACCCATTTGTCCGACAATAAAAGTCAATTTATTCTTTACTCGCTAAATATGCGCCAATCGATAAATCAATGCTCGTTGTCCTGGTGTTTAAGTTACTGTGACTCGTTCGCTATAGATTTCACATTGTAAATGTATTACAGAATTGAGCCATTAGGAATTTCATTGTTGATTAGAATTTTCACGAAATTCCTATCATTCGAGAAACCTTTCAGTCTCTAATGACTTTTAATAGTCGTTCGAACATTTACGTCAATCAACCATTATACCATTAATGGAGTTTGCGTATCCATTCCAAAAGCAAAACGGCTTATCACAAACATATTTTGAAATAGATAAGGGAAAATTGTAACCGCAGTCTACAGAAATAATCTTCACGATACATATGTAAATTGCACTTTGGCTTCGGACTGTGGTTGAAGTTTCGCATAGGCAAGAATATTCCGCCTGATGATTTAAAGTCATCACGTACTTTGCTATTGACGATCGATTCTAGAATACAAAATAGTTGATCGCAATGACCTTTTCGAAAAACGTACCGACGACTCCCTATTAGTTTCTTATGTAATCCTGTATCAAATGTTCTATTCACTTCTCGTTCTACCTCGTCTTCGTTTTCACGCTCTTGCTCATCCCAAAGAAACCTAATATATCGTGCATGGTCTTTATTTTTTACTTTTACTGCCATGACTCACTTTTATATTGAATAACAGCAATGAAGTATTTGTGTCACGCGCTAATAGAAAAATCTCGATTTCATTTTCATACAAGAATTCCCGGCTTTGTTTTTTCATATAATTTCAATTGCCCGCCGTCTACTGTCTTAATAATAGTCTGTATCCGCTTAATAGCTTTTACTTGGTTTAAGACGTTAATACGAACTAAATGCCGTGACGAGGGACAGTTTATCTTTTTTTCTTTCGTTTTCTCTTTCCTCCTCGCCCACCTCGATCGCTAATCGATCCTACCGATATAAACAAGAAACGTTAGCTTAAATTTTGAAAGGAGGTCTCTTCCGATTCAGTTGCCTTACGTCGGCCACCATTTCACTTGGTTCCTTAGTTTTAATTAATTTCTTCGAAACAAGTCAGTGAAATAAATTTTTTATGATAAACCAGAGACGTTAGTTTGATGAAATATCTGGTGAAAATTAAATTGTTATTGCGTGATACTTGAATATGACAATATAAATTTTGAATATTATTTATGGACGTATTTCCAACTGGTAAGTATGCTAATGAAACTGCGTTATGAAATAATTTTGAAAAAATAAAGTTTGAGTTATGCATGCGATTGTCAGCAAGTTTTTGTTTTTGCATCTTTCATCCACATGGAAAATTCAGGAAGCAATAAAGAAATTCTTTATGCTCGTGCACCGCTGTCCAAGGCTAATTTTTTTGAGTGAAGTTCAGACGTGAACGTAGACACAATTATACACGTAGGCACTTGTTAGAATTTTTGCTATTTTGAATTTTCAGTATCATCCACATCATGAAAATGGGATCATTCTAGAATATGGTAATACGAGTAAATTGGCTTCCAATATAAATATATAATGATATCTAATGCATATGTAGATTATCACTTATATTGAAATATAACAGTGGCCAATTAATTATAGCTTAATAGGACGTCATGACTTTGTCAGTTTCTTAGAACAACAACAAAGGCAATGCGTATTCTAATTTCAAATTTGACCTCATCTTGTTACAGGCTGTTTCGAGAATTTGATTTTACTATAAAATAAGGAAAAGTAAGTGACCAGAAAGAAAGAAAAATGGTGGCCAAGACTCAAAAAACTAAACTAGTCGCCCCCGATGGTGGTTGGGGTTGGGTCGTACTTTTGTCCGCTCTTGTGGTCAACTTCCTGATACCAGGAACAGTGAAATCCTTCGGCGTCTTCTTCGTCGAGTTTCTTCAGGTGTTCAAAGCGTCACCTACTGCAGCGTCATGGATGCCGGCGCTATGTTACTTCCTTTACAGCTTTCTAGGTGTGTACCGTCAATATATGTATATTCAATCCGTCTGAAAGTAATTTTTAAAGATTTTAATTTATACAAACTTTCAGGACCACTCTCCAGCGTCCTATCCATGAAGTATTCTTACAAGACGGTGACTATTATTGGAGGAGCGTTTGCTGCTAGTGGAATGATGCTAAGTTACTTTGCAAACTCAGTGACCTACCTCTATTTCAGGTAACTGGACGGCTATCCTCTGTTCCGTTATTTCGATTCCTTGTATATATTACTTCTTTAACCATCTCTTGCGTGGTTTTGCGTTCTTTTGGTTCTCACGCTCTTCCGCTCTCTCTTGTATAAATCAACTGAGCTCAATTCCGACTGCAACTGCAGTCTCTATTATTGCATAACGCGCGAAGGTAACGAGAGAGAAAGGTGGTAGTTTCATTTAATACGAGTCTCATAAGCTGGCACGAGCAGAGTCGCAACTAATCCATTCGAATGTTGAATAAAAAGTAGCTGCATACTATTTGTCTAACAACATCGTATATTTCTTCTCTTTTTTTTTCCCAATAACTAGTTATGGACTCATGGTGGGGATTGGAGCAGGATTATCGTTTCCACCAACTGTTTATATAGTGACATCCTATTTCGTGAAATTACGAGGTTTCGCCAATGGACTCTGCATCTCTGGTAGTGCCATTGGTACTATAGTGCTTCCGCCTTTTTTACAATACCTCCTGGACAAATTCGGGTACAGGTAAGCACTGAAATTTTCATCCAATATTTGGTACACTAGTGAGAAACATATTTTAATTTTAGAGCGTTATTTGAATTCTAATTTTTATTTTTACTATTCTTAGGGGTGCAGTATTAATTATGGGTGCCATTACTCTAAATACTCTGGTTTGTGGACTTCTCTATCATCCTGTAGAACAACATATGAAGGAGGTTCCGATTCCCATTGAAGATGGCGTTGATAACCAAGCTCTCTCATTGGACGAAGTTGCGCTGGATAAGAAAGAAGAAATGGAGCCACCGAAGTCGGGGAATCCCGAAGAGGAGACGGCCTGTCGAATGCCCGAAGTGTCAGTTGGTCAAGATAAAACATTAATTTCTACTGTTGTGGAAACGATTAATGAAGAGGAAGATCAGGTTGAAAAAGTGGTACCTCAAAGTATAGATAACGTTGAAGAGCAAAGTAATGATACTGCTACCGTAGTGAATGATACTTCTACCGTAGTGAATGATACTTCAGATACGAGAGCGGAAAACGGCGACCCTCCTTCTGGAAAGGAGCTAAATATAATCTCAGGACAGACTCCACAGACTAGTCGAAATAATTCCATACGTCATAGCGTGAAGAATGAGACCGCTTATCGTCTATCCAGACAACACAGTATAGTCTCAGAAATGGGTACCATAGCGCTGAGTCCTAAGATGAATGTGCCACGCATGTTTAGAAGAATATTCAAAACTCAACCATCTAAAAAAACAGCAAATAAGTCAAGTAAGATAAAAAATGTGAAAGATACAGAATCTCAGGAAGATTCTAGCAGCATGAAATTCTTTGACTTCAGTGTCCTACAGGATCCTATGTACTTGGTCATACTGATATCAAACTCGACATCAGCGATTAGCAATACTAATTTTATGATTCTTTTACCATCGTATGCTATTTCTCAAGGATTTGATAAAAACATGTCTGCTCTTTTATTATCTATAGTCTCTGCCTTGGATCTTGTAGGTAGGATCGGTGGGGCCTCGTTATCAGACATAGATTTTATACCAAAGTACTATTATTTTGTTGGAGGGCTGGGTACTAGTGGCATTGCTTTGGCCCTTCTACCAATGGCTAGTAGTTATACCATGTTATCATTTTTTTGTGCACTTTTTGGATTATCATCAGGCATGTATATCGGTATTACAACAGTGATACTTGCAGACATGCTGGGCACAGAAAAACTTAGCTCATCGTATGGTATTTCATTATTTGTAAATGGTGTTTTGCAACTGGTGGGTCCACCAGTATGTGGTAGTATTTATGAACAAGTAGGATCATACAAACCAATTTTTCTGGCATTTGGAATAATCCTTATATTAGGAACAGCCCTCTGGGCAGCAGTACCTATCATCAAAAAAAATAAGAAAGTTGTCGAAGGTGTATAAGTTCTAGAAATTAGATTAATTTGAAAAAAGTATATGTCAGGACGACAATGAAGTACTGACATTAAGCCTGGTCAAGACATACCAGGAAGATAGAACCAACCCAATAAGGGTGTCACTCAAGTGCAGCTCTCGTAATAGGGAGATTCAAGCATTTTAGCATAATGACTTTTTCATACTGCATTTTTTTTATATCGAAAGAAAAGGCAGAGTGACCTGCATGCGAACTGACAATTTATATATTATATAAAACTCATAACGCAGGTCGTCACGGCGTGACGACCCAAAGGAACAATTTGTTACTGACAAATTTCTTTAAAATAAGTCTACACTAAAAACTCTTCAGGTATCTCATAGGTTTCCATCATCCCCCAAATGCGACTAACAAGAAATCTATTTTTACTCATTCATCCCCAACCCTGTTTCGTATTTGTGTATCTAGTCATACGTTTAAGAATGTACAAACGCACTGCGTAGCGTTCATGGTCAGCAAAAAAATGACATACTAAGTAAAAACGTAATAATCGAATACATACTATAAGCGTAGGTCGGTCCATGCAATATCTCTTGGATACCAAAAAGTTGGACATTAATGATGATGAAGGATGCCGCGTCTCGTTAATCCAAGAATACGTAACAAGGACACGTTAAAATTAATTGTACTAATTGATAAATAACTATGTAATTAACGGTAGATATCGTGGCACCGAATTTACCGGGTCCCAGTGCCAAGAGCCGCAGTCAACCGATGAAAACGTTAATAACAATGACAATAACATTAGTACGAGTGGGCGGCCATACTTGTTGAATTTGAATCTTCTTTCCCGCCACGAATTCCCTTAATCCTTTCAAATTTCTTATGCTACCTATAGATATACATACAGAGGAACAGCATGGAAGGGATCAGTATTTTCCGTCGTCTCGTGTCTCTTTGTTTTCATTTTATTTCTAAACAATTGTGAAGGGAAACACGATTATGCGCGAGCTATGTATAACTACAGTTCGCACCAAGAGTGGAACAAGAAAATGCAACAGTTATTTTTCATAAAACGCAATGTAGGTAAGTTAATTTTTTTAAAGTATAAAAAAGAAATTAACAATATGGCGTCCGGCATGCGCACTAATTCCATTCATTGACATTTCGCATTATGTCGCACATTCTAATAACGAGATCTAATATTTTTATATAGACATTATTATCACGGTGTCCTCTATTCTCTAAAATATAATTGTCTTTTTTGTTTCTGTTTCTACGCGCAACTCCTGAGTTACGAGAAAAAACTCGTTCCTCATGTCTCTACCAATATATAAAGTCACAAAGCCTCTGAGAATTTAGTCTCTCGTGAATCGCGAGTGACGTACACATTTATCAGCTGACTATTTTAATAAATCTACGTGAGTAATTTCACTCTTTCATTTCATTTTCATTAGTACTTCAATGTCTATTGATATCTATCATCAGCAGCGTCCAATTCGGCTTCGTGTGAAATTGGATCGAGTTTTTTTTTTTTAAATGATAATGATAATAAGTAAGGAACTCACGTTCGGGATTCTGAAGAAACAAACTCTTACGTCCAGTACAGACGAACTTTGAAGTAAGTATATCTTTGATTTTTTTTATTCTTCATGCAATCGTACTCCTTTCTTTCCCTTTTAAATTTCATTCTCGTCAATCTCTCCCGCATATCCGGTGATGCGCGCGCACATCGTACACGCGATTGTCAACGATTATTCTTCATAATAACTACTATTATTTATTATCATTGTCATTAGTCGACACCATCGCCTCGAATCCAGGATACATGGACTAACATTCTCAATCATTATTCTTGACTCTTTGTTAAAATCTAAAGGTCAGAGCAACGTTCAATTTCAATTATGCTCGAGGTTATAAATATTAATAAATTAATTAACCAGTAATTTTCTAGCATTTGAAATTGTTGCGCGATCGATGACAGCTCATTGACAGAATTGTAAAAGTGATGACAGTGTCATTAGCACTACTAATACCAAGGATCAGATACTGCCAACCCTTGCTTCGACCTTCGACCTCTAATCACTATCATCACTCAAAATTCATCTACAAATCCCAATGACTAATACCAAGAGTATCCACTATATCATGTTCTCTTTAAATCATCAATATCCCTTAGTAAAGCTTATAGTGTAGTGTAAACGATACATCTTACACAAATTCTTTTCTAATATAAAATCATTAGAGACCCGTACATATAGTATTTTCACATATTGTTGTTTCTGTTCAGTGACAAGTGTTCGATTCCACAGATTTCAAAAACACTCTGATCATCAAAAACAGTGGACAATAATACTATGCCTATCTCTTGATTTTCATTTTCATACTTTACAGCACAGAGTTCTCACAATGTGACAGTACAAGGTGCTGTCGACAACAGAATTAACCAAAAACCAATTAACAATATATCAATTAAAAATTTGTTTATCCGGGCACGTTACAATGATTAATAAAACACGGTCCTGCTTATATATAATTTTCTGAAATACTTGTGACATATGTAATTTCACTGTTTCATGAATAATAGACATCGTCGTCCTTACTGTGTAAATTATTAATTAGCGAGTATTGTTGTGTATAGTAATCAATTCGCATTGACAAATGTTATTTAATTATCAATTCACGACAGGCAATCGTTTTACAACCGATAATTATTGCGAAGAGTTCACACACAGCACGTGAACACGATTAGCGATGTTTCTATTTATTTTTGTTTCGTCTTCTTCTCACTTTCTTTTTCTCTCTTCACGCTTCCCCTTTTCACTCTATTATTCACTTGAGATCCTTTCGTACCCCTTCGCCTCTTATCATGAACTTGCTAGGCTAAGGTACGACGACTACAATTATACAGTTTATAGCGCATCATCGTTATCAATCTCGTGATAGCCGTTATTCTCACTCATGTTTTTCTTAAGGAAAAATTTTTATGATGTGCCACACCTGTATTTACACCGTTATGATACATAACATTTCTTTCTCATGTTACAGCCACTAAAAGACTCTCTAACTATACAGCCTATTTTACAACCGCGATTCGTCTAGTCAGCAACTATCACAACTATACCTGTATAGTAAGTACTCCCTTGGCCAACTATTAATTCTCTTAATTTTTTTTTTTTTTCTATCGATTTTCATCGAATTACTTGTGAGTTATCTTTATTTTTTTTGTCTTTTATCTTTATCTTTTTTATAATCGCTTCTCTTACTCGAAACTTTAATAACGTGTCGTTCGAGCCACCCGGGAAAGACTGCGACCTGTTTCCTAGGCTTTTGATACACGTGTGTTATCCATGTGGCTCGAACTATGGACGAATATTGTGAAATAATTAGCGTCTATAGAGATTCAAAAGGACAATTAAATATATTGTCATTGTCCTTTAGGATAATTAAATATTTACCATAAGACTCGCCGTGGTTATGAAATTCTCAAGATTCCATTGTTCTCGTTTGACCCACGATCACAGTACTCGTCCATTGTAGAATTAGCATTGTTTTCTTTCTTTCTTCCTTTTCTTGGTTCCTAATTAAAAGATTTGCTAATTGTCTCAGCGAGTCCCTTTGCTATCTTCCTATTGTTATATGCAATGCATTGTTATTATTATGCTATTTCTTTTCACGTACACAAGTTCATTTGTGCATTTTTTTTTTTCTTTTACTAGTTGAGCTACATAGGGAATATGTCTATATATATCGCGGATTTTGTTGTTGTTGCTGCTGTTATCAGTATTATATATTTAAGTCAATAAGTAAATATGTTTCTTCGAATGGCAATTGGCACACTGATTTGTTGATGACTTTTATCAGTATTTTCGAAATGATTGTTACTTTTGGGTTTGTTTCTTTTTTTTTTTGTATCTTTTCACCTTTTTCACGTGGAAATGGCACCGGTCGATTTTATACCAAAAAAGCCAACGATTCTACTCGTTAGGCCTATTTTGTCAAGCATGTGCAATCTTATTTTTTAGGACGTGAATCTTCGTCGAGCTCGTACCGGTGATTTATGAAAAATCTTGATTTTTGATTTGATGACGTCTTAGCGTAGTCAGTTCGTACAGTCTCTTCGCAAAGTATATATATATATATATGTATGTGTGTGTATATATGTTTGCTAAACGCACTCGCGCCGATTCGCAAAGAATCTACGAGATTAAATTAACGATAATCGATATCGATTAATTCGATTATCGATCAATTGTAGATTGTTTCATTTGCACTTTAAGTTTTCTCATGCGTTGATAGTATGGCATTGTGTAAGGGATGCCATACGATCTCCGATGAGATACAGCAAGAAAAAAAATAAGTATTATTAACCGGAGAAAAAATGGCCGATTTTTTCGAAAAATCTTCAACCGATCAATTTTTCTCTTGATATAAAAAGTCCAGTATAGTTCTCGTATTCCTTATGTAGCCAACCAAGAGAACAGACAATTATTAAAAACATTACCGTCCTCAGACGTATTTTGAAGGTACGAATTATGTTTTTTTTTTTCTTAATTTCCTCACTTGGGACTTACGAAAAGCGCCAATCGCAACGACATAGACGATTGGTGGACGATTCGCTCCGCGATCGTGAAGAACGATCCCAGACCGGATATTCTGAAACGAGAGAAAGAGAAGAAAAAGATATTTAATAAATTTCGTCAAGACCTTTAGTTGTTATCGAATAAAAATATTATTCGTTCTTTCAATTATCAATCAAACCATTCCCAGACTCTACTTTTATCCGATGATACCCAATTGCATGCATAATTAATTTTTCATTTGTCTGTATCTTATTTATCTTATTACCATTCATTTTGATCTTGGACCCTTCGGTTCGTATACAACGAACGACGAAGGGACGCGCGATTCGTCATATAAGATAAGCCCGTCTGACCACTCGATTAATGTAAATGACGTGAAATATAACTGGACGGGGAGTTGAGGGGATCCAATCAATTAAGAGCCCGCGGGATCTTTTCGTCCCGTAAATGAAACAATCGAGCGTATCCCCTTCACTGATGTCTGAAACAGAAGGAAAAGGTAACGGAAATCAGCTAAGTGGGACATTTGTGAGACTGACGTAATTTAATCGACTGTACCTTCTTCTTGGAGCCATTCAAGAAGTCCTTGTACATCTCGGATCGCAAGTAACGCGAGTAGCTGTCACTTTTCATAAGATGATATACGTGAGCCTGAAACAAGGTTCGTTGAATAACAATCTGCGATCGATAATTGAAATACAATTGTTCTATTAATTTAAATTTAATATCTCTTACAGCCGCTATGTCGAAGCTCCAGCGATCTGGCTTCTCAAGATTTCTCTTGGTCATCTCAAAGGACTGCGAATCCACATTTATAGGACAACTTGCATCAGCACCCAGGTACTCGTTCCAGATTTCCTCAACCTTCGCCTGTACGTCACGCTGAGGTAACGTCTTTAGCTCCTGCACAGCTTCCCAAAATCTTTAACGAGATGAATGTACATTGTATTTAAGATATAATTTTAATATTTTCAATATAACCACGTCTCTTGTTCAGGATTACTCACTTTAGATTTTCACCACTGAATTCTTTATCCAAGAAACGTATAAATTGTTCCCTACCAATTGGATCTTGTAATAATTCCTGGAGACTGAACGCCCATCTCTTTACTCTTCTTGCTGAAATCTCCTTCCTGCACGAATATCAAAGATATATTAACTCAGGAATATATAACGGATATATTCTCAATCTCTTTTCTATTCCCATAGGATACTCACGCTAGTTTCTCCTGCTCCCACATCTCGGGACTGTCTGATATCCATGGATTCGTGAATTCTGGTTGCGTGATAAAGGGATCGTATTCTGCGTACTGTTCGAAGTATCCAATAAGTCTAAGAAGGAAAGAATAAATTAGGTGGAAATTAATGTCTCAAATTAATTCCAGCGAGGAGTCTTATTGCCAGTAAAATTATACATACGCTTCTGCGACTTTGGACACTTTAATATTACGTCTGTCGAGTCTCTGTTTCAGAAGTGAAATTTCCTTCTGCAAGGATTCCAATGGCGACGGCAAATCAGAATCCGTATGAGTGGGTGAGATTCTTCCACCTGCGACACCCAGCTGCAAGTGTTTACTGCCTTTGACAACGGGCTTATGGCTCCTGCAGGCTTTCTTAATGTCCATCTCGGTAGTGTTAACGCAGCCTGGCTATAAAAAGATAAAAAGAGAAATATCATTAAACCAAGGAACATATGGCAGCATCTTCTACTGGTCCAAATAAAATAATATTTACCATTGGTCTGTGCACGTCCCAGAAGGCTCTTTCTTGGCTGTCAAGAACTTTTCTTTCAAGTTTGTCCCTCTTCTTGTCAACCTTACTCTGCGCCTCCGCCTGCATGAATATGAACTCCCACTTCCTGGAGAACATCTTCTGCAACCGCGCCAAATTCTCTGCCTCGTAATCTGCCAGCTCCAGGCGTGTTTTGTTCTGCATTGTTCTCTTGCATAAATACACGGCTGCGTATAGAAAAATTCAAGATGTGAGAACCAAATGTTTTGTTTCTATATTGATTTTTTTTTTAGGTTACGGTTTTTTACTTGGACAGTTATCTCTCTCTTTTTTTAGTACCATAATCAGTGTTCTCAGGCTCCCAGCAGTTAGATGGCCAAAAGTAGGGCGTTTGAAATCTGTAGAATGTGTTGTCATTCTTGACTGTGAGGCAGTGGTCGTCTATTGGGAAGAAATATCCGTGTGCCGCCATTAAATGTGCCACGTGAAGAGCCTCTGTTGTAAAATTCATTAAATGTGATTATCATTGATCATTATATCAATAATTTACAGTGTCTACCATACAGTACCTTGGTCTTCGATGTCCATATTCTTCATCATCCAAGAAATGAGATCGGTCCCTGAATAATGATATTTATATGCATTACAGTATACTTGACGACATCTTAATATCAACAATTAAGCTTGGATAGTCACCTGTGAAGACCGAAGGGATTTTTGTCATGAAGCTTTTAACAGTCTTCACTGGAACACCTGTAACTTCATCCAACATCTTTTCCACTATCGATTCCATCTGAAAAAAAATTTAAAAGCTTATAACATGCTACGGTTAATATTTTGAGGTAATCAAAAAATGACCTAAAATTGTATAAAACTAATTTTAAAAAAAAACGTTTAATTGGTGGAAATAAATTTTTCTGCAAGGAAACGTTAAGAAAGGGTAACAGCGACATAAATCAAAAAGGCAAAATCCACAAGAATCTGAAAAGGACTGTTCCATTCCTGCTACCAGGAACCCGTTAACGCGGTTCAATTAACTATCTAATGAGAAATGGCCGCAGCTTCGTCTTGACATTCCTAATTCGTTTGGTAGACTCCGTGGAGTAACGAACTAGGAAGCTTCCGCAGCAATCGATCTCAGCTTCCGGCGTAACCTGACACTATAAAAGGGCATCGAGAGTGAGCGAGTAAGATTCCAGAAAAATGTCGGCCAAGGGTCAAGCTGGCTTTTATCGTGAAACGATAGGAATTTCCATTAAAATGAAGCATTAAGAAAAAGAAATGGAAGCCTGAGAGAATTGGAAGATCAGCAATAAAAACCATAAAAGTTATGACAACAACAGGACTTAAAAATCAAGTAAAATAATACCAGCAAATTTACCTTAGTCAAAATTGTAACTTATTACAAATCTTCTCCAGAATACTTCAACGTACAAGTACAAGAAGCACATTGACTTGTATTGGAAATTTTTCAAGTAATGATAGAATCATGGAGCATGAAGAATATGAAAAAACTGTACAACATGCTTCATGTGATATTCATATACGTTTTGTCTTTATAAAAAAAAGAATCAGCTTTTCCAGCACAAAGGATATAAAAAAGGTAACCATCCTGATGAATTAACCATTAGGATCCATAATTTGTTCCAATGATGAAAAATGACCATCTATCTGGAATATACCTTCCAGTAGACCCACCTTCTTGTAGACGAGGTAGTTTGGCGTATCCTCAGCACACGAAGCTGTAGTGGTGGAATTCGCAGGCTGATCAACCGATTCCTGACGATGATACGGCACGTCGATCCGACCTCGACCACCCGGCTGTTCAGCCCCTGCCTTCGAGCCATTGTTCTCCGCCGGCTTGCGCCGGCACGCCGACTTTTCGGAGCTCATCGTTACCATATCCACGCTAAGGGAGGTGCACCATCGCCCTCCTGAAGAAAGAAATGAAAAAATGATTAATTCCATATCCGATTGATCTATTTTATCCACCATTCTTAAAATAGCATCAATCGATATTAATAGTGACATTGAGCTCAGTTGTACCTACAACTGTAGCATAGAAAGAAACTTCCTGTATAACAGACGCAGTACGGCTGAAACTTTCAAATTTTTTATTCTCATTCACTTTACCACAATGAAACGTACAATCGGATGAAAAGCACGCGATTTAAAATTATATCAAAGCTAAGGTTAAGTCGAGTGACGTAGCACTGATTATTATTATTTTATCCCTTAGTCGCACCAGCTTCGCTAACTCCAGCTTGGCAAACGTTCTCAAAAAAAATTGAGTGACTAGAGTTCAGTTGATCATAAGACTTGCACATAAGCCAACTGGATGAATACCCAGGGTGATATCCATCAACCCTAATATAATCCAAGGTCATTGGCAGGTAGAACAATTTCCAAGCCACTGGATGGGAACTGGTAACGAATTATTGGATTACCCTGGCACGGACAGGCCTCTGTGAAAATTGTAAAAGGCTGTGTTCGTTGGACACATTGGAGCTGCATATGTATGAATGTAGGTTTCTATTTTATTTGACTCAGTACTGAAATTTAAAAATATTCTAGGCACAGGGAACTGCAGGACCTCTGCCATTTCAAATTCAACTGTTCTGCGTTGGGATTCTTATTGACTCACTTCGACGTTCACCCAGAATCTCTCGAGGTAACCAGGATGTGCCTGGATCAAGGAAGTCGATAACTTCATGCCCAAGTTCACTCTAGGTCTGCCTATATGTTCTATGGTCGCTATGTAGAACTGACGTATACATATGCAGAGGCTGGCACATGCCCCCCATTAGGGATACAGCCATAAGGAAAGGAAGGGAGGAAGGACATATGCAGAGTGTCAAACGGAACAACGTGAACAAGCATAACGTGGAGAATTGGAAGAATCTTTTGTAATCGCAAGCATTAGAATTCCATTGCGTCTGGAATTCGCCATAACAATCACGTAAATCGGTTAGCAGTTACATAGATGTATTTCGTTAGGGTTCAACCACACTGACTTCGTTACTCGTATATATAGATATACAAGGCATGCATATAGTATCCGGTCATTTCAAACGAACGGATGTTAATTAATTTGCTATGGAGTTTGGTGTATCCCAGCACACAGTGATTGTAATATTTGTCATTATCGTCCTAGTTTCTGTACGCTCTGCAGCAATATCGCTACTTAGCCTAATATCCATCTCGCTGGTGTATACAAGCCTGACTAATGAATTGCCACCGGACATGGCGGATTCTCTATGTACGCTTTTTTTCACCATGTATTTTTCCCTCTGCAGGCAGACGGAATATCCAACATATGGGTGACACGTGGTCTGGTTCTTCTTGAAAATCCAGCTATAGATCAAACACACTTAGTATAATCTCCAGAGTACGAAGTTCTCACCCAGCAAGAGAGACAGAAAGAGAGCAGAAGAAACTTCAGAGACGTGTCCCAGGTCTCATCCCTCATTCATGCATACGACGTGTGCGATAGGTAAAAATGTTTAGTTTGCCAAGTTTTTTTTTTTTTTTTTATAAAAACGCTCATAAAACATTACTTTTCCCTCTTCGGCTTATCATAGTGCAATTTGCCGTTCAATTAATAACAGTCAGCACGCAGGCACTCGCGGGGGATTTTTCGAGCTTTAATTATGAGAGGCCCTGCAACGGTAGCCAAGGAAAAAGGGGATTCCCCAAAAATCAAATAATCCCAGATAAGCCGTGGGCTGACGTGAATTCTTCATGAATTTCTCTCTCGATGTTTTTCTCCCTAAAGCGGAAGTAAGCTCCCCTCTTCCGGCTCCCCCCCCTGCCATTTCTGATGTAGGCAAACGAACCTGTTTAACGGATGGATGCCGCACGGCAGTTTTCCTCTGAAAAAGCATCGAGCCGAAAGCTTTTGTCGCAACTCGTGACGTATCAAAGGAACCGCGAAGAGACATTCAGCTCTTTATTTAAGTTGGCCCGCCTGCAGGAGGAATCAAAAGATAGGGGCAGCCACGTTTTGCACAGTTGTCACTGGCAAGTCCAACGCTTATAGCCTGTTTATTTATCTTTATCTTTATCTTCGCTTGCTCCTCTCACCTCTGGCGTATTATCTTTATATTTTCTTGGACCATTTTTTTTCCTTCCTCGCTCCACCGCTAGGAGGCACCCTTTGTCCCGTAAACTGGATACGCGCCCAGGGCGGCCATTACTTACTTTTAAATAAAACGGCCAAAGCCCCGTGAGTCTCGAACGGTTTTCAATAATATTTTTCCATTGAGTATCGTACGGGATATAAGTATAAATAATTTATTTTCTTTTCACTTCGTATACATTTTTTTTTTTCTTCTGTCCGCGCTGCTACACGATATTACGCAAATATCGATCCCAGACGAAATGACATAAATTTTCTTGTTTTACTCTCACCGTTGTTAACTCGTGTCCTTATCCATCTTTCATCCTTGAATTATTTATCAGGCTACTTGTCCGAAATCTCCCGTGTCCACATTTTTACAGATTTATATCCCCCCATATCCTGAAGCCTTGGCCGGAATCTTAATTCCGTTCAACACGGAAACTCTAAAACACCAGAGGTCAGAGTTCAATCGTACCACGACTTCCTAATCCATCATTGTACCCAATATCTTTATATTGCAGAAACGTAAAACTAACTCTGCCGAGACGCTGCCATGACTCTAACAGCAAAGACAACGAGCACGAAAAAGGTCATCCTCTTGTGCACCGGCTGAAGCATCCAAACCCACATGGTACAATTTCTCAATGAGCACCGATACTCATATCGCCCTGACAGCTCAAGAGACAAGGAATTTACAAGACACAAAATCAATAATTAACATCAAAAAGCACAGCAATAATTCATATGCATACCGAGGCAGTATCCACTCTCAGAATTTTACATGTGAAAAGTATCTTACTACCTTATCTACAATTAAACCTTTAATCAGTGATAACAAGGTACTTCGGACTTTAGCAGCGATATAAGCTGCATTAGTAAATTTCATAAGCTGCTCACCGTTCCTCCATGTACATGTATAGTACAGTGTGAACTATAGTACATGCACTATGGGACTAATAATTCCAAACTCTGATAAAGCTTATCGTTAATTTGAAAAACACAATGATTACACTGTTTGCACAGTACAGTATTATTGGTAGCGCATCTCGTACGTGGGTTTATGTATTTTCATTTGACGCCAATACAGTGTGTCTATCTTCATCAAGCAGAGGATACTCAGTCTAATGAGTTTGCTCGTCACAAGTGACAGACCGTGTTACAGGCACTGTTATGAAAGTGAATATCTGTTTATTTGAGGTTAGGGCTACTACCAGACCCCAGCGTACATTGTCTATGTTATTTTTATGGGATATATATATTTCTTTATGCGGCCTCCTCCAATCCTTGAATAACTCTTTGAGTCTTATGGAGTGTGAATCTCCCTTTTTTTTCTTTCTATGCTCTCATAATTTCTCATATTTATTTTTCCTCGAACTTCCTTACCGACCGAGATTGCAGTTCGTGGCTGGTTTAAAGAAAATTTTTATTAAGCACATTGAACCATACAGGTTAAGTACGTCTTTTTTGCCGTTACGCAATTCTATGCTATCGCGTGACTGTTTAGACTTTCTTTCTATTTTGTTAATATATAACGTCACTCTTCGTTTGACTTGAGAATTTTTGTGCGCGTGGGAAAGCTCTTAGTGTTTTTATATGTATTTTAGATTATACTCATTTATTTAGCTTTTATATTATTATGCTGTCCGAATATGTGAAATATGCTGGATTTCACTCTGCTGCTGGTGTCGTGGCTGATATTTTCTTCTTTTATATTATTTTCTCTCTCTCTCTCTCTCTCTCGCTCGCTTTGCCGTCAGGAACTTTCGTGGATTTTACTTGCGGATTATCCTTAAGGTTCAACCCGAGGAGACACTTCATCAGTCTCGATGACCTTTTTCCAGGCTCGTTCATACGGGAGAGAAATGAAAATATGCCTTGGGAGTGAAATTAATTTTTTTCCGTACACCCTGTATATGCTCGTGACGCGTTAAGTCGTTGAAAATTATTCAAGTAAAAGAATGACACATGTATTAAGAATGCCTTGGACGATTTTGATAATTAAACATTGATTAAGGCTGAATGGATTCGCATTGCGTCTCCCTACTGAATAAATGAGAACAGCGACAAACAAACGGTAGCTAAAGAGTCTCTACTTTTTAAGTGCCTAAAGGGTCATTAACGAGCTTCCCAAAGTGGCTCGTTCGGTTCTCGTTAAGCTCGTTAAGTCGAAAATCACGATAATCATTGGAACCGATTATTACTGTCTCGATCGAAGCACCTAGTGGACGATCTTAAAATTTTCATTAATCAATTTATATTAATTTTCACGATTGCCCTTTTTATTTCTTGACTTCCATCGCGTAAAGTCATTCCCAGAAAGCACAACTCCCAACCTCCATGAAAATCGATGGCTATAGCTATACGGGCAATAAATAGTCGATGTACCTGAACCACTGAAAAATTCACCCTTACGTTCGAACCTCCATCAGCAAGAATTATTCATCCATTACATCAGTTATACCGGTCACGGAAATAGATTTCCAAGAAGGAGAAGTAGTTGATCGATTTTCATCGTAATTTTTATTAGAATCTTCGATTCCCCCGGTACGGAATGCTTCGTAGAAAATATGTAAGTCGAACGAGTAATACCACATGTATATGTATAAATCTGTAAAAAAAGTGATTAAAAAATTTTGTAAAAAAAATATGAAAATTAATATCCAATTTTCTCTTCAGCAGCGACCCGGGGGGAGGGCTGGAGGCCGGAGAGTGACTCAGAGTCGGCGAGTGAGCGAAAGTAGGAGAGAAGAGGGATGACGGCAAAGAGTATTGATTACCAGCGAGGGCCCACTACGACGTTTCTATATAAGCGACTTCCTACCGCCGACCTACGAGTCCCTGACTGCCTTCCTTCATCCACCTTCAACTACGAGTGGAATTTCTCTCGATGCCGAAGCCACCTGTAGTCGCGTCCCAACCGACCTCGTCCTTCCTGCACTTCGATTTCTTTCGCTTCCTTGAATTTTTTTTCTCTTTTTTTTCATTATTTATATTTTCCGCCCTTCTTCATTTTTCGCTATCAACCCCCTCCTTATGTCGCAGCACTTGACTACGCATCTTCCCTGGACTCTAGACTAAATCGCAATTAGCGTGTCCTCAACGGTGAGAGGTTCCTCAGCCTTCTTGTAGGCTAAGTACCGTGTGAATTTTTCTAGTGAAAATCTTGTAAAAAAAATGTAGTCTTAAATTTTATCACTACCGACTGTAGGTATGTTTAAAAATTTTGGAAAAAAAAATTAAATTTTTCATATTGGCAATACAGTAATTGCCACTCGGCAAGGGTAATTAGTGTATGCTTGATGTCAAATTAAATTTCAATTAACCTCGCTCAGCACGGAAACAGCCTGTAGGATTGATACCTGCATAGTTGGGCATATCGAAAATTCCATGGCGATATTGAATTTTCGAAATACCAGGTCAATCCAAAAAAATGTCATAACTTTTCAAACGATCAACCGTCTTTCTTTACAATTTAAAGCGTTATCAACTTTTCTCCAGCACTAAAATTTTTTCCAGTGAAAAAATAAAATTACAAGCGCGAATAACGAATCGATAAAATATTTTCATCGTTAACAGAAATTCATCCGTCCTCTTTCGGTCTGACTCGTGCAACTGCAATTGTACTTGTACAAAATTCCACCCAACACGCCAAAGTCCTGAATCTCTTTTATTAAAAGAAAAAAAAAAAAAAGAAAAAATTTTCCAGTGGGGTATAAATGTCATCCATTAGCAGACTTATTATTCCCTGTTCTCTACTCCTCCTCTCTGTCATTCTACCTGTTGTCCCCATTCTCTCTTTCACCATTATTTTTCCAGTCTCCACCGACAGAAGCCTCGACGACGCCGAACCACCCCATGAAGCCCCCCCCCCTCCCCACCCCCTCATTATACGAAGCCCAGCCCTATTATGACGTCTAAGGTTGAATACAGCAAACGTGATAACCACGACGAAAAGCCGTTCCTAATGGGAAAGATGGTCAAGGCCCATTGTAGAAGGTTAAAAAAGAAAAGGTATTGTCCATACCAAGAACAAGACCCCATTGTCCAGGCACAAAATTTCCATCGACGCCAACAAGAACAAAGAAAATAATTGTTCGCCCCTTTCGAATACCCATCTCCTTATCGGTTGACCTCTAGGCATAATCACCAAATAAATCCATCTACAGCCGAACCGAAGAAGACGCCCGGCGTTAATACGCGTGCACGTAGCAGCTGCCTCCTGGGTCTTCTCGATTAGCCATATAAATATGTCGGAATTAATGTAAGCGGATTTCATTGCTAATGGTCGTTATACATAAATTTATGGAGTCTCTTTGACAGCCCAGTGGGAGGACAAAGCAGCGTCCTGGAATTCAGACAGGTTAGCCAGTTCCGGTGGGACGATTTTATAATTGAGAGAATCCTTAAATGATCAGGGTGATCAAAGAGAGTAACGGGGTAGCACGCGTCAACGTAAAAGAGTCTGATCCGTTTCAAGCTAACCTAACCTAACCTCACGGTACACCCAGTATCTCTATATATAATACATTAGCCAGGTGATCCTAACCTAGTAGACATTCCGCGCTGGAGATATGAACATTCTGTCCCGATGCCAGACGGAGACTCGCCGCGTGGGCGAAGTACCCTTCGCCGGTAAGAACTTCGTTCATTATCCAGCAGCACGCCCACGGGATGTTTTCACTCGAGAAAAACACGTTTAATACGTTCAGGAGCATACCGATGAAAATTGGAATATACTTTCAGGGTCAATTTACATTCCGAATGTCGAGCGTTTCCGGAAAAGAAAAGAGAAAGAGAAAAAAAAAAATGTCGCCCTTACAAAGGCATTAATAATTCCCACAGCCTGTATCGTCGATACGACTTTATTACTTCAACCCTATTATTGTTACACGTGGCTGCTGCGTTGTTCGTCCCGCTCCTGTATAAATTTACGTAAGCACTCGTAATTGCGCACGTGCAAGAACTTCCTCTTCTTCTCTTTTTCCTCCCCCGACCTTTTCTTTCTCTTTCCACGGTCGTTCCTTCTCCTCCACGTGGCCGAGCATCGTCGTAAAATTCTTGCCGACCTCTACTATCGCGCTACGACCATTTCTTTCCTTACTGCTCTTTAGAATTCGTCGTTTGTTTTTTTTTCTTTTTACTTTTTTTTTTCTTCTTCTATTTCTCCTTTCTTCGCCACGCCTGTATTCTTTATACGAAACTATTTCAGCAGCTCCGGAGCGACCGTCGCGACGATAAAATTCGTCGATGATTTTATCGACGTCCCCGTGACGGGACACGTGTACAGGTGGACGGAGGAGAAAATGACGTTACTGGAGCAAATTAAAATCGTTAGTCGACCGGGAGTAAAATCGTTAAGGATATTAACATGAAGGGGGTATAGCGCCATGAGAATCGATTTAACGTGATATAACGTTCTGACCGAATGCCATATAAATTTATATAATACATAAGGTACACACGTGCAACAGTACATACTGCGTGCATACAAGATATTAATTCCAATATATTTTATCTTTTTCCATTTAACATTCTCTCTCTCTCTCTCTCTCTCTCTCTTACCTAAAGCACTACTGAACTCACCAAAAAATCTTCTCCACTCCATACCGGTTTTACAGTGTATGACAATTTTTTCGTCTCCTCTCTCTCTCTCTATCTTACAGGAAACTGTATAGCTGCACTGTTGCATATGATGCGTCGCAGTTGGACGTTGCATTCCGACTGAGAAGAAGAACACAGAGGGAGGAGGAGGGGGGGGGGGGGCCTCATGGACCCATTTGGGCCTGAAAGATTTTCAGCCTTCAAAAGGGCACATGTCCTTGTGAAACGACCCATAACAGTTCTGGTTAGTATATATGCAGTTACAAAGGCACAGCCTCTACGAGTGACTGCCGAGTTTTTCCTTCTTTCAGGCCCCTCTTCATTGGGGCCCACTCGGGCTACGTGCTGGGACTCTCAGGCCCATTCCGGATCCCTCGCCAATGGCTCATACCGCGGCACTTCTCGCTGAGCAACAGACCTGGCTCACTTTATTTTATTCGCTTAATAACCTGAGGGATCCTATTCATACGGTATCAATGGGTCCTCCAGTGCGCCAGACAGTCCAGCGATAAGATTTCACTGGTCTTATCATTCTTCTTGTGAAGTCTTATCGCACGGGGAGCGCACTTCCGGCAGAGTGCACTTCCGATTGATTCGGAATAGAAGCCAAGAGAGACGGGGAATCTAGTATACATAGGACATACTGCAGTCTTTAGAGTGTCTTATGGGAATATTTTTTTTATTAAGAAAAACAGATGCTAACGATTAATTCGAAGAAGCCCAGCGACAGTGGTGCCCTCTTCCGAGGGATTATGGCACCAGTGGCGGTGAAGGGACAACGTGGGGTAAGAGAAAATAAAGAATTAATTTCACGAAGGGTAACGGTACGGTATATCCCAATAAGCAAAACAGATTCGAAGTTTGCCAAAAATGCTCTGTTTGCTTTGAAAGAGCAACAGCCCTGTTTACGGAAGTACTTGTTACGTTTTCCACGGACTTATTAATTTGGTTTACACAGAGGTCAGAGAACCTCTTTTCTTCTTTTTCCTCCATTTTGTTTGAGCCAAGCGACCCTCTCGAGAGACGATTCTAAATGTTTCGGAAAAGGTACATCTTTCACTGGGCCATTGCACTGCCTTTAAGTATACAAGGATGTATGTTGTTTTGTGTGCAACTGTCAAATTTGACAGCTGTCATGTAATCGCTTCGATCGATCATTCTTTTGGGAATATTTTTTAGTCGACTGTACGGGCCATTTTCCAATATTTATGAGCAATTCAGTCAGGTGTAATTGTACACGCGATTGAGGATAATTCAAACTGAAATTATTATTCGAGTAGGAAAAAGAGAAGTTTTCGTTGGATTTTTTAAATTTCCTATACCCGATGCGAGTGCGAGAGAGACGGACCCATCGGGATTTACACGAGTAAGACAAGGACGTAGATGCCGATTCTGTAAATTATGGGTGGGTACCCCTTTTCGCGAATTTCCTACAGTCGGTGCAACGTTGAATGGCTGTAACTGTTGCACCATATGAAATACCTGAATGACCCGATAATATATTTTTTTTGTCAGGATATTCAAAAATATTCACGAAACTCACGAATTATCTGGAAATTTTACAGTGATAACGCATAACGTTTTATTGCATTATTTAACCATATGGTCTCTTTACGATTTTTTTTTTTTTAATAATAGCACGAGGTACTTTGAAAATTCTCTTTCGAATTCACGCAAGCTAACGAACACAGTATAGACTTGCTGCAATTTATAATGAGATCCAAAATACATCCTGTGTACAATATACATATATCTGTATACTTCGTTCTTCCATACCACGTAGACTTATACAGGGTGTCTCACCGAAAGTGCGCACCTCGATTATCTCCGTTACTAACGAAGTTTCACACAAAATTTGTATAGTTTTAAGGGGGGGGTGAACTTTTTATCCAAATAATTTTTTTTCACATTCATTTGATTCCGAGATACAGCATGTTACAATTTTTTTTTATGAAACAATTTTTTTTTGTGTATAAGAAAATATTGCCCGGTTTTTTTCCTTTAAATTTTAAGACCTCGCTGACTAAAATCCATTCAGCCGTTTCCAAGTTATCGAGAAAGGAATTTATCGAACGATCTTCGGTTGCGAAATTAAGCTCGCGAACCCCAAATCCTCCACCGGCGCTGCACTCAAATCGATAGTCTCACTATAGATTCGAGAATATTTCACGATAGAAAAGGTAAAAATATATCGCGAAAGGAGGGATAAAAAAAGAAAAAAAATACAAAGTCATTCACGCGTAGCACTGTTGCTTCCAGGAATTCCCCAGGCATGAGGAAATCTGCATTCGTACTATGCACCCTGTCGGTATCCCCTTCCAACCCACCCTATGCATTTCTACCAGTTTTGCATTCGACGAAGACGTCCGCCATTCCAATGATGGGATTTCGTGTGCGGCTTAAGGTCGCTGTCACGACTACTGGTTTCGACAGACATTTTCCGTATAAATAAAATATCGAGGAAGTAGTTCGGTCAGATCATAAAAATTAAGTACAGATATAGGCGACCGATGGTCGAATTCAATAAATGGGCTGCCACCCGTAAATAGTAATTAAAATAGACAATTAGGTTGAATGAAATGAAATTATACGTTTTACGGATATTCTGCGATATTTTGTTAGTTATTTTTTTTTAACACAAAAAATCCAAATATTTGGTTCGTATTGTCCAGGGCTGTTTCGGGGTCTTAACAATGACTTTATTCTTTTCTTCAACCACTATATATACGCTACTGTACACTGTAAGTGGTATTGGAAATCCAAGACTGAAACCGACTTGGAACTTTTCTATTGGACGAATATTTGTCTTTTTTATTTTTCATTTTATTCTCGCCGCCATTTCTCTCGGCTTTCCTTCGACCCATCGCTTTTCGCCATGTTTCTTTTGCCAACATAGTTGACTCGCTCGCTTGTTTCTTTCTTTGCTTTTCTGCTTAATTTTTAAATCACTTTTTATCCTTTCGAAATAAACGGATGATTTTGTTTCTCAACTTTTTTTCACAGGCGGAGCCACCTATCCTGTACCCGTTAACGTACTGTACCTTGTCGGAGATTTTAAGGTTAGTTCAAGAGGATAAAAGAAAAAAGACAAAAAAATTATTAAAAAAAAAAAGATACAGTCGCGATTGCCAGTAGTTTTTCTCAATTATAAGTACCGGGAGCACTCAGTCGAATTTATTATTTTCTAAAACTTTAAAAAATTCCTTCTTAAGCTTCGAAATTCACGGCGACTCCGTACCAAACTTTCTAAACGAGCTGGCGTCTCATTGTGTCGCGGCAATGGAAACGGGAACTTTTTTTTAACGGGTGGCAGCACTACGTGCCTGCTACCCAGTATCTGTAAAATCGCTTTGACAAAAGCTTAAAACGCGAGGTGAGGATCGCGGCCAGAAAAATTTGACACACTTGTTATGTCTATATCTTTTTTTATCATTTTATTTTGGATACAATCCAAAGGATTTTTAAAACAAATTCGAATCAACAGGTCAGCCTTGAACCGACGCTGATACTGCGAGGACACGAAGTACCAATTTATAAAATAACAAAAGTCTTGTTTGCTTAAGAATTTTCAAAAATTATAAACACTCCACAGCCCTAGTGGACTTTGAATATTATGCAGACACCCTGAACCATACAGGGTCAAGAGTTCACTCTATTCTAACTGGCAATACACTCAGCGCCATTTTGGTTTCCATCTACTTCCGTCTCCCTTATAATTACATGTAAATAACATCCGGACACTTTTGACTTAAAATGCTCTTTCATATTTACTACGAATTCTTGATTTCCTGTTTTTCTATTTTTTTTTTTTTTTTCATCCCTTACATAGTTAAAAATTCGTACCCCTATACCAAAGTTGCGCCATTCTCTGGGTATCCTCTGGCATGTTTACGATTTCCGGCGTAGCATGAATAGCCGCGTCACGGCCGTAAAACGTTAACACACGATGAACCAGCCAAGGAGATGAGGGAGATCAGCTAAAAGGATAGAGGAGGGGGTAGTTTCTACCCGCAGAAATGACGGGAACGTGCAAATCCTCCAATAAATAAGTATACCGCCCCCGGAAGTGGCCTTCGCCCACAACATACCCCCCTTCACGCCACCCTCGAGGCCTCTCAAAAAGCCCTGAAAAGGCAAAAGGACTCCCCTGGGGTAACGTCTAAAGCAGCGTCGAGAGACCCGTTGCGAAAGAAAAAAATCAGGGGTACCAATTCCGAAAAAATAATGTCCAGGAATTCTTTGATTTTTAATACTTCATTTTTTTTTTTTCAAAACAGAAATCTTCGTCCCTTCTGTATACAATAGATAAAAAGGATGAGCGCGTTTCGGCCGCCCCGTATAAGGTAGTTTAATCTAACGTTATTACTACAATATGAAGTAACGTAAATTATGACTCGTAATTTACGAGAACGACATGCCATGTGTAACAACCGTTGAATCGGCACTTCGTGCATGTAACGGCTCTTGTATACATATCCCGTAAGTACATATGTACTTAACATATAGGGTTAGCCAGGAGATTGCACCGACTGAAGTTAGCCACGTCCATTTGATTTCTGTAGTAGCACCAACTTCACGTGATACAATACTTTTGAACGAGCCTGTATGTATCTGGATACTTTGTATACAGATGGTATACGCGTACATACGTTTTATATATGTATACTTGATGCTCGGCGAAATTGCCAGTATAATAACCTTTTCCAATTACCTATCCTGCGGATTGCTTTTTCATTTTTAATGAACCACTGAAGTCATAATAGGAATTCACAATTAAACAGGAAATACGTCATAGAGTGTATATATATATATATATATATATATATATGAAGTACGCGTTTCCAGCTGCTTTATACTTTCGACATAGAATTCTAGATTAATACGAAGGTAACTGGTAACGCGTGAGGGGGGGTAACGAAAGAAAAGAAATAGTTTTGAAAAAAGAATTAAAAAACATTAAGGACTGATTTCGGTACATAAAAGAGGACTCACCTGATCGAACGAATGAACGAGTACGGGAAACCCTGAAGAATGGGTAATCGCTGGGAATCCCTCCTGACACAATGGCAGGAACGAACTCACGTATTGTCCGTAGGAATCATTTTTCATTTTATACCACTCCAGTCACTGCCTGATCCTCCAGGCCTTTCTTCTCTTTCTTCTCTCCTTTCTCTCCCTCTCTTATTACCAGTCACCTCGTGTCTATTCTGCTCAGACATAAAGGTGACATCACAATCAGCGAATTGCCAGAAGAAAAATGAGAGAAAAATTGGGAGCAACAAGATGGGCACGATACTTGGGACGAATGAAACTCTTTTCGTTCTAATCTATGAACTGAAATTGGCGTAATGTAAAAATGGAGGAAGAAATTGGTGGCTCAAGGGCCTGGACTATCCTGCAGAAAGAAATGGAAGTTCTCGAGAAGGGATTACGACGTAATCGAGGAACGAAATTACGATTGACCACTTTCTTGGTGTGGATGAAATTACCAAGGATGGATATGTGTATCTGTAGGTAACTGTAGCCGTGGAAAATCCCTGGGGATAAACCTTTTTTTTTTTTCTAACTGATTTTTTTCCCCTTCTTTTTGTCTTACAAGAGTTGGATATATGGATTTTATTCGTATTTTTCTTTTGTTCAATTTTACCTCCCATTTTTTCAACTTATATCGTCCCTGACAACGCCTTCTATTTATTTCCTTCTTGCTACGTCTTTTGCTGGACTTCTTTGTACGCGTTCTTTTTCTTTCCCGGTTTACCTACACTTTTCAATTCACGATTATTTCCATGAAGTTGAAAGCTGGGCAAATTCAAATTATCACTTAGCTATTCCTTTTAATCCTTTTGGAGTTTCCTGTAATCGGGCGACTTCCGGCTAAGTAGATTAGGCGACGGTATTAACGGTTACTGCACGAATTATGGTTTTCTGATTTACACAATTTCCTTTCGACCAATCCTAGAGATTTCTAGTTCTCAATATTCTTTGTCTTTTTCAATCTTCGTACACATTTATCTCAATGTTGTCTTTATGTCAAATTCCTTGTGACAGCATTGTCCTTTTTAACATACGACAGACGTGTCGTGGCTATGTAGGTATGACAAGTGTGGTTTTCGACATTTACTGCGGTTTCTGTGGTTTCCGTAATTTCACAGTAAGATATCGCTTTTCCTTAAGAAATTCACGACTTATTGACAAATGGAAATATAGATACACAATGTCATCAGAAAACTGCACGATTTTCGTACGATCAGTCCCTCGTTTAAAAATTATCCAGTACAGCAATCGAGAGACGCGTAAGAATAGCATAAAATATTCAAAGACACGGCAACGTATTATAATTTTCATAAAATTTTTAATTACCTTAAACGCCTCATGAAATAATGTATACATTAAATGCTCAGTCCAGTGGCCAATGGTAGTTAAAAAATAATAACCGACATCGAATAGCATCAATATAAATCCTAGTAACACATGTCAATCAAAGAAACCCATAAAAACACTAGGCTAATCGTACTGAAATGAATCATTAAAAATCCATAAAATAAATATCATAAATTCAATTACACGCGCCGTTAAATAACCACATTCTCACGTACAGGATTTGTCCAGGCACAAGGATGATAACAAACATATATATATAAGGATCGGTACAGAATGTAAGAAGGCAAGCACAAAAATTGACTCGAACGCGACGTCAACGGTTTAAATATTGAAATCGTAACGGTCGCATAACTGCCAACAGTTTTTCAAGTCAATTAATCCCACCGCACCGTATAAATTCGCGTCGACCGTACGACGAGCGTCTTTGTGATGTAAAAGCGGAGAGCGTCGTTATTCCACGGGAACGGGAATCGAACAGGGAGAGTATTCAGGAGGACCTAGTGACCGAGCCCCGACATTCGTCTACGGCGCCTGTGCTAGTGATCACGAACGTGGCTCTCCCTCGCTATTTGTACTCGTGTGAGAGACTGACGAACCGATGGCGGCCGAGTAGGCGCGTAGGAAAATCCGAAGATACCCGAACGCCTACAGTCGAATTTATTCTCTCGGATTCCCAGGATCCTCCGCTGCCACTACTGACTCTGCTGCTCGACTGTCATCGTCTGCGCTACTCAAATTCACTTGCTGTCGAGAGCATCTCAACGAAATGTTCTTTCGACAATTAAAAGGTACCCGTGCCTTGTCTGCTGGCCGTAATTACGTTGCTACGATCAACCTTACCAGCTTGATTATTCCGCAAGATGGCTCTTTTAATGATAATTCTTAGCAAGGGATAAAGCACACGTTATGTGGATATTCTTTTATTTCTCAATCCACTGAGCGAATTTCAAATTTTGAGGTAAATATTGGATGTGTATAAGATTTCCGCCAGTGGCGCCACTGTCGTATTTTTTTCAGTCGGGAACGAAGAATGACTGATATTACAATCTTAGCCTCACGATGACACCTCAATTCGAATTTCATATGGATTATTCTCCTGATTGGATAAGTCATTCGACTTACTGGATCAGTTTATTTGTCCGAATGATTGCGGATTTGATAACAGTCTCGTTGCTCAGTTATCGGTTTATTGTTATCTGGAGGATCAACTGATGGTACTGATCGTGAAGTTGACAAGAAGTTTTAATTGGGTTAATTGTAAGAACGTGGAAATTGTCATAGAGTAAAATGAAGCTTCATTCTTTATTACGAGATAAATGACAACGCCGAGGTAAATGCTGAAGTCGCATTGTTAATTAAATAGAAAATGATCATTGGAGATTTTATGAGGGATTCACTAACGTAGGTACGTTTACAAGTATTGTTACTTCAAGTTTTACTTTCACGACGGTGACCATTCCTTTTTTTTATTCTTTTTCAAGTCCTTGCCAATATTTTCTGCCTCATAGAGCGTATCCGGAAGTTTCGTACCGAGAGTTTCCGGAAAGATTAACGAGAGAAAACCGGAGATCAGCCCCATGCTGCCAAATAGTATAAGTGGGAGGCTTTCGGATATATTTGCCTGAATGGAATATAACGGGTGTTAAGGAAACAATAACGTGTTGATCTAATTCTATCAAAGGAATTTCGAGTGCTTAAACTTATTTTTAAATTACCAATAATGGAGTCTGCGGTGCCAACATTGATCCTATACGTCCAGTCATACTACATATTCCTAACAAGGAATGCCTGAGTGACGTGGGGAACATTTCTGCAGTGTAAATGTAAATTATTCCAAATGCCATCGTTATGCAGCCTTTACCACCCATGAATAACACCAGAGGAAGATACGTCCACAATCCTGAATATACATAAATATCGTTACTACTTTGGTCCTGCAGATCTTCTTATTCCAAATTTCCTTATCATTTTTCAGCGTACCTGACGGAATGAAATCGATTGCCAGACAAAATAATCCACTCAGAACAAAGGATACGAACAGTGCTGGTTTCCTGCCGATATACTCAATTAATACCCAAGCAATGAAATAAGCCGGTATCTCGACTGCTGCTACCAGTATAAAATTCAGGTATTTGTCGCCGGCAACAGCTACGGAATTTAAGGAGAGTCCGTAATAGACAAAAGTATTTGTCACCCAGCAGACAATGCACACCAGCAAACGAATAAGAATTTTCGAGCTGCTGAAAACTTCTTTGACATTTAACTTGTCAATTGGTTCTTCTAGAGATTGCTTAAAAAAAAAAAGAGCAATATAATTCAGAGAAAATTAATCGTCAGATTCAATTCTTTTGTTATGCGTCTTAATACCTTTTCGTATTCTGCTTTCATTTCTTTGAATTTCAATATAGAGTCCTCGGACATTTCTATTCTATTCATCCACGCCATTCTTTTAAAAATCTTCACAATCTCGTCGCCTTTTCTTTTCATCACCAACCACCTTTAAAGATAATCATCGTTCACGTAGGCAATACATTGTCTTGCTTTTTTTTTTCATGTTTTCTTAGATAATTCTTACCTAATAGATTCTGGTATTACGAACGGCAAGGCAATAGCCAATAATGCTGGTCCATACATCATTCTAAGAATAGCACGCCAGGATTTTAACCACATTGCTATGAGACCTAGACAAATTTCTCCCACGGCGTACATACAACTTATTATTGTTCCTCCAAGAACCCTTTGCTTCACGCCAACGAGCTCGACCCCTGAAGCAAAGAAGAAAAGCTCATTCTTGACTTATAATTAAAAATCTTAGTTTCGACCGCCATCTGCCGGCAAGCTCACGTACTGAAACATACCTAGTATAAATCCAGCGCTGTAGATACCAGCAGCTGCTGCTGCGACCAAGAATTCGCAAACGAGAAACATCCAGTAGTTCACGGAAAATGAATGAAAAAGGCCAAAGATGCCGGTAATGAATGTCGAGAACGTAAGTACCGTTCTCCGTCCGAATCTACGTGGAAAGAAGAGAATAATTAAATCTCGTATAAACGGTCTGTCTAGTCCAGCAAAAAGAAGTCTTACCTGTCTGACAAGTAGCCTGTAAATATAAGTCCAACGAATTGACCAACGTTATTTATCGTTCCTACCAGAGTAAGTTTCCATTGGTTATTTTGGCACGTGAGGTCCCACTGCAGAATAATTGTTTTTCTTAATTAATAGACCGATTGTCTTTGCATCTTTTATACGACAGTGTTACATGTATCCTTTATTTTCGTTTTACCTCATTCAGAATCGTCCGTTCGGTAGGATCGTAAACCCAGGACTCGCAACGCTCGGTCTCATTGGTAAACGAGGATTCCGTGCAGACGTCCGTTTCAGATACATTATGTACCAAGTATCTGGTACAGCTGACAGACGTTACCGCATATGATGACCAGGTTGTACTATACGTCGTATTCAACGGATCCTCGCATTCCGGAACGAAGCATCTGAATAACAAGTACTTTCGAAAATAAATATTACAGTCTATTAAGGATAATAGAACTACTAGACGATGTAAACATGGACAAGAAGTAAACCGACCTGTATTTTACGTCACCAGCAGAAAAAACGTAGCCCACTGTGAAACCAGCAGAGAGGAGTAAAGGTATACTGATAATAATATACATAGTGATCTGGTATAAACCCATCTTATCCATCTCATGCATTCCTGGTATGTCCATATCTACATCGAGCGAATTAACACCGTTAGTACGAGAATTGAAAAAGAAAGATATTTTTTCAAAATATTTTCTATTCTCTTTTTTTTTTGTACCGTTCTCTTCTTTCTCCCCAGATCTGTCCATCTCTCTTCCGCTTCTTGTCGGACAAAGAAATTTCATGGTCGCTTGGCACTTCTTCCCCTTGGCACTGTCAATATCAATACTGTTTAAGCTTACAAAGTCTTATAGAGATTTTGAAGAGTACTCTGCAATTTCTCCCAAGAGTTCCTCTTCTCAATGACATCATGGGTAAGTGTGAATTCCATAAGTGCCCCGCAAAAGAGGATACGCGCGTATCCGTAACACATATATATATATACTACTGTGGACTGTAGGTACAGAATATAAATATCAAAAGCGTTACGATAAGAGCTCATAAATATATTCATAACGCACTGTATCCTTTTGATAATTCAGTCTAATTATTTTATTATGTTACAGATAGAAGTTACGCTACCTTGTAATCACGCTATTGAATAATACAATAGATCGGATGAATAATGAATGGAACAAAAATATATTATCCTATTTTATTTATCAAATACAGTATACCGATAAGAAAGGAATAGCACTTTGACACTTCGGTTTAGTAACTTTTCTCCAATAATCTCATGAGCTCGTACATTTAACAAGTATCGTTATACGCGTTAAATAAATAATCAATGGCACATAAAGTTTTATCGAACTCGATCAAAGAAAACTTTAAATGCAATCAGTAAATTGATTACCTGAAATCACTTTAATATCCAAGAGCTATATGTATATTATAGTATACTATTATGTTTCTCAACACGATGTAACCAATTGAAGAGACTTCGTGAAACTGCCAAGTTCTGACACAGTGCGTGCTAATATTTCCAAACAACTTGGTAGCACCATAAGTTTTTCATTTCTACAGCCTGACTTGACGCGGCTCGAGACAAAGCTGCGTTATTGGTCATTTAAAAAACATTCCATTCGAGCCAACCAATAGTCAAGCTTTGCATTCAGTTGGTTCGGGCGAAAGAAGAAACTCACCTCGAAGGTTTTATCCCTGACACGTTATACGGATACGATGAAATCGTATTACCTTGAAAATTCATATCGTAAAATTTAATTAACGATTCGATCGAACGGCCCACCAGAAGCACCTAATTCTTTCGTAAGAGGCTTAAATAAAATTCGCGAGAAAGAAATACGAAAGCACGAAATTTTCGAAAAATTTGAATTCAAAATAATTTCTTATTTTTGTTTATCTGCTATTCCTACTATAAGTGGCACTGAACGAATGGTATCAATTTTAACACTTACATTAAATCCACTGTTGTTTGTTGCTCCTCGTAATCACTTTCATTCATACTGAATTCGGTTTCTTTGATAATTGATTCTTATAGAGAGCGTTTAGTGACTGTAACGATAACGAACTCACCTGTTGTGCAGAACTAAAAACCCTTAGCTTTTGTATAAATCGGTATAGAGCAATCATAAATATATCATGACTGATAGGCTTTATCATTAATACAATTTAAGACTAGTGATTGACAATTGTATATAGTATACGCTCTGTACATGTACTATCAACTAGGATAGGATAAGAGGTAGCCGATAATTTTGACAATACGGATACGCAGCTGTTAGAAAAATTCCGCCAGGATAAACAGTGGGGCTTATCTCGTTCAAATAAGAAGAAAGATTATTTTTTTTTGCATTCCAAGCACTTGTATCAATTATTATAGACGTATACATTATACACTAAGCCGATACATTTAAATAACAAACTGGTTTTTTTTATTTATTTTTTAAATATTTTAGTAACTTCATCATTCTCTGGCTTCTTTGTTCAACTTCATTTATTCTTGTCCTTGTTGATTCTATGAAAAACAGTCTTACTGTCCTCAGCAGTGAAATCGTAAACATTTAAGAATATTTTATTTAGACAAGAGACTGATAAACATATTGGTATTCTACATTGGTGAATCATTGCAATTGAAAGATTTATGAAGACGATAACTACTGAATTGGATCATAAGATAACGTACAAGATATCGCATCGTACTGTGTTATAATGACCTAAATATTGAGAAAAATATCACGCACTTCTTCAAGGTGTATTTAATTGAGCAATGCTTTTCATTTGTTGTTGATACGCAATGCTGACGCATGCATATATGGTGTTACAGTTTTAATGTAATATAAGGTGCGCGTGAGAGTTTCTTTTGGGGTTTTGTTGTTGTTTATTCGAAATATTAACCGAATTATGATACTTAAATTATTATGTACGATACTAATACGGGGTGATGGGATTTAAACCACTTCCCGCTATTCGTGCAATTGTGTGAAGGTAGTCGTTACTGTTGCGATTATTTCATACGATTGCGCACAACTTCAGTATATATGGAGCATGGGCTCTGGTTACGCCTCTCTGTCAAAATAATGACATGCATATATGTTAAAATAAATAAGACTATTTTAAGCAGTCGTAGAACCAGTAAGAATTGCATATGCTACTGTCTTGGCAAGAGTGAATAATATGTAAGGACAATTAATTCATTTTTCATATGTAATATTAATGTTAATTTTCGATTAATGCACCTCTGTAACTTGCTCATCAGTTTTGTATATTTCATTTTATGTACTGTTTATTTTTTCCTTTACAATAATGCTTTAATAAATTTCATTAATTAAGCTGATAATGAAATTCTCTCTTTCAAGGCAAGAACTACGCTAGTTTATGAAAACTACATGACAACGTTGAAAGATTCTACAATTGATTTGAGGAGAGTTATTAGTTATACAGAATGGCAGCAATTCGCCATACATTACAGCGTGAGATCTTCACGCCAAATGATGAGAAACTCTTGAGTGTATGCTATGTAAGCAAAGCATACAAGAAAAAGAAAACAAGCTTTCTGTGTTTGACAACAACTACAGATACACCAGGCGTACTGTTACTTTACCAGGTCAAAAAGAACGATAAGAATGTCTTCAAGAAAAAACAATCTTGGCCTCTTACCGATATACAAACAGTGGACAGTGTTAATCCTGATTCTCTTGATTTAGAATTGCATATTGATAAAGTCTACAAATGGTCTGCCACGACAGCACAAGAACGACGAACGTTCATAAGTAATTTATATACTTACTCATGCAGTCTACCACAAAGACCAACATTCAAGAATATTCCCAAGGATTGGCTAATGGATCCAGTAACATTAAAGGAGAGCGACAGTATAAGTTTTACACCAGGTGTGCTTTCATTTTCCATGATTCTTCAAGGGTTCCCCATAAAGAGTAATATTGGTCAAAGTCATGGCCTTCGAACTTGTGCATACAATTAACCTTGCTTCTCAAATTAGCGTAAGAACATACTGGCCCTTTAAGCGCTTATCATTAGTATGCAGCTCATATGTCCTCATTCATAACCACTGATTCTTACTGCATACCTCTTATTTCGCAACAATATGAAAGAATATATTTATTGATAGCAAATCATACATTATATCTAATAATATTATAGATTTACTGGCATCTCCTATCCCATCTGATTATCAACCAATAACTGATAAGGAAGCAGCAGATTTGGCGACTTTAATGTCAGGATGCGATTATGCAGTATCTAACGCTGAACTTTTCATGGAGACTCTTTCGAAGGATCTGTCAGTCCTTGATGGGGTACGAAAATTTTCTATGAGAATTTTCACTTACAGTCTAAAGTTTAAAGTAAGAAGAAACGACAGTATTTAGTTTTCTCTTTTAGGAAAATGTTCAATCAGTTCTTGCATCTGAAACTCAAGTAACACAACTCATGAATGGTATTGAGGAAGCTATTACAGAAGCTTCCCTTGTAGAAGCTCGACTTGCAGTGTACGACGAAGCTCTCGGTAGGATAAGAGAAGCAATGGCCAGGGTGGGCCAAAAGAATCAAGCAATTCATACAGCGAATCACAATGCTAGACTTCTCTTGGAACAATTGGATGCTGTAATAGTAAATATCAAGAGCGAGAAAAAAATTCTATTCTCTTGATTATAAATTGACCTATAATTTTTATTTATAAGACTCAACTGGATATTCCGGCTAAACATCAACGTGTCCTCAGTGAAGCTGAGCTTCCTGGTGGACGAGAGGAACTAAGTCTAGCAGGTATTGCATTATTAAAAGCAATGCAAGCTCCACTTCCTCCAGGGCTCGACAGACTCGGTGCCGTTTCAGAACAAAGAAGACGCCTGGATAAACTGAAAGCGAAATTTTCATTAATAGTTGCTAGACATTTAAACAATCTTTTTATTCATCTGGTAATCAATCATCTTAAAACAGTTACTTGAAACTAATGAAGTTCTGCTAGTTAATATGGTCTCTAATAGGGAAACGATATTGGCGAGACTCCAGCATCGACAACAGACCTAACACTGCCAACTCATCAGACAGTTCATCGTGAGCTAGAACCTTATACAGAACTGATGCGACTGCTGCGGGCCCTGGATAACAAAGCATTCATGCAGTTAACAAAGGTCTACACGGGCACAATGAGTAAATTGTATCAAAGGGACTTGAAGCTCTTCTTCGAGGAGGCCAAGACGCGTCTAATCGGGAAACGACTTCACAGTAGGAATCGATGAGAAAATCAAACATCATTATGATATCCAAGAAAAAGGAAGACATCCCCATCTACCTTTCAGACAACCCATCCAAGTCCAGCGGGCAGAAAGGCGAGGACCTGGTGCCAGCAGCACCGATTTGTCTTCTTGGCGGTGAAATCTGGGCGCCTCAAGGTGAAGGTGCTTTCCTGGACTCTGTTTTGGATCGTGCCCTGTCTCAGATGCAACCGGTTTGCCTGGCTGAACAAGCCTTTTGTATATCCTTCCTTCAACTGGACTCCGTTTTGTCCCCATCGAAGGTACATACTTGGTACTTAACTTGTCTTACAGTTCTCTGATATAATTTCTAGTTGTGGTTGTTGGTCATCCTCAGGGTAGTGAAGCTGATGAAGTTGATAATATGAGTAACGGAGCAACGAGTCCTGGATCAGCCACTTCAACAGCTAGTAAAAAATTAGAGCGCCAACTAAACGAGGAAGTGCGAGCGACCATGGCTGCCATATTTCCTTCTTTGGAACCGGAACTGAATAACTTCATATCATATCTTGATAAAATAGACAGCTTGTAGGTCCTTTCCTGTAATCCTGGTTTTGGATAGAAATTGTATTGATAATTTATTTTTTAGTTGGTGTATGTTCGTCCTGGTGCGGTTATCTCAGCACGTGATGTCAGCACAGGATACTGGATCGTTCCTGTCGATGACCTTTGCTTCTGCACTTGTCCAAGTCAAAAGGTCATTCGACAAATTCATGCAAGCCCAGCTTCAATCTATTTTACGCGACACCAAGGTCAATCGCAGGAATAAGTGTGGTATACTGCCGTACGTGGAGAACTTTGAGAACTTTGCTAGAACTGCAGAGAAGATCTTCAAGAATTCAGACAGAAAAATTGACCTTGAGAAATGGTACACGAAATTGGTCAGTGCCATGTTCGAGGCCATTGTTATTCACAGTGGAGAACATCATAAAACGCCACAGGAAGTTATTAAAATGGGTATGTTGCTAAAGTTTATATTCTGTTAGTTAAGTGTGTGCTCGTGTTTTGATTATTTTCATTTCAGAGAACTTTCATCATCTTTACGATCTTCTGTCTCAATTAAAAATCTCTGTGTTGGATCACGAACGTAAAGAAGCTAAGCAAAAATATCATGATGCTTTAAGAGCTTATGTTATACAATATTTTGGGCGGCCTTTAGAGAAACTAAACGTAAATTTAATATTTTATAATATTATTATATTACCCTATTATTATTTCTCATGTTTCTTTCACTTTCATATTCTATTCTCATCAGCTATTCTTCGAAGGAGTCCAAGCAAAAGTGGGTGCCGGTGTTAAGGAATCAGAAATCAGTTATCAAATGGCCTTTAGTAAGCAGGAATTACGAAGAGTAGTTAAGGAGTATCCAGCAAGAGAAGTAAAGAAAGGGCTGGAGAATTTGTACAGAAAGGTTGAAAAACACTTGTGCGAGGAAGAAAATTTGCTTCAGGTAATCTTCCATACTGTAGAACAGAATTCGTAATGCTTCATAATAGGTTTCATTAATTGGTGACATTTTTATGAGACAGGTTGTATGGCGCGAGATGCAGGGAGAATTTATCGCACAGTATATCTACATCGAAGAACTTATCCAGCGCTGTTATCCGGACAGTATGGTAACATTAGAATTTACCATACAAGATATTTTAGAATTCTTTTCGGAAATAGCGCGATCTCACTGAACCCCAAAATATCAAAAGTTCGATCCTTCGAAAGTGTAAATAACATTGAATCATAATATATTACGGTAATATAGTTCTGCGATATGTATGCATAATTCTGCAAATAATAATTTAAATATAGCTATTTAGTTAAAAAAAACCAGGAGGCTCTTTATAGATCCTTACATCCTATCACTTTCTCATTTTCAAATACTTCTGTAAATGAATTTCACTGAAAGGGTGTGTATACAATATTAACAGCGTTTATTAAGTGGGAAATGAAATGACTAATTCAGTATCCCTAAACCTTTATCCAGGGATCCAAACGGCTGTCATACAATAGCACGAATAGTTACTTAATAGCCTACATAATTTTACACAGCACCACCTTTACTTTTATTCCTTAGGAGTTGGAGGATTGTAATTCAAGTACAAGAAACCATTCACTTTAGCCTGCAACAAACATTAATACGTAATATTAATAATGAGCAAATAAAATGTGTAAAAGGTAAATGAATACATACAAAAGTGAATGTGGCAGTAAACAGAACTATCCCAGCAATCAGCTGCATATTAAATTTCTTTTGTTGCTCCTCGTGATATTTCTGCCACGATCCCTGAGGTTTGGGTAAATCATCCATGGTTGTATTTTTCAGAGTGGATGGAGGATGATAAGAGCGTGCTCCTTAACATATGTAATATTATAAATTAATATATAACACTAACAGTCATACATTGTGCCATCAGTATAATTATTTAATTATTATTTCTATACTGGTATCGGCACAGCAGGAAACTAAATGACAATTTACGGCAGATAACCAAGGAACAAATGAGAAAATTCCCATTATTTTCATCCTGAATGTCAGAACTGTCAAATTTATAAAAGAATAAATTTCAAATAATAAAAAAAACACTGCTAAGGGTTAATTAAACAATCATTACGTAACGCAGTCTGTATAAAATGTTTGACTATTGCTAAGGTAGTGTATTCTTCACAATACGTAACTGCTCATAGAAAACTTACGCAATGCTTCATTTTAAGTGAAACTTAACGCAAATTATCCTAATTAATTTGCCTACCTTTCGTTGCAGCCTGACGCACAAGTGGCCGCACAATTTGGTTCAACATTTTGTTCGTATTATTCGTTAACACCCCAAAGAAAATTCGTCCGCAAAGACGGCAATGGCGAATCCACGACGACGATAACCGACAACGATCCCGATGATCCACGAAGTGGCCGAAGCAGACAAGACCTTCCGGTAAAAGAAAATGGCGACACGGTTAGCAGCCCTGACAGAATAAATATCGATACATCTCGAAATGTATAAGAAGTTCAAAATATTTATTTTCTACTACAAATTACCTATATTATACAATATATTGACATGATCCAAGATCCACCTATTAAGCGAGAATTCAACACATTTGTTAATGAATCTCTAAATTTGACCAACTGAAGTCTTTTTAAAAATTCGCATCCAAAATCGCAATCAACATACTTCGTAGCCTTGGTGAACTACTGTAGATTAGCCAGTGGATAGTTTAAAATTATTATTCATTCATCTTATTAATTGGTTGCTTAGAAAACGAAGGCAAGTGATAAAGTCAAAGATTCAAAGATCATTCAACCTTATCAGAGATCATCAATTTTGATCGCAGCTTAGATTTTTGGCACTTTGACAACTCGGAAGCACATGCTGCAACATATGTGTTTCATAAATTGAGCGCCACAATGCTATCGAGTGTTGAAGCAAAGTTGCAAATGGCCGCAGTTGATACTCACGGGGACCGGAGATACCCGATGACAACAAATGTCACGTTTCCTTGGGTGAATAAAAGTCGCGAGTAATGTTTGGTCCACTATACACGGCGTTAACGCGGTTTTCGTGCCGCGTGTGAAATTTGCCGCAATTTCTTATCCGGAACGTAGTGGCCTCGGCTACATCGGGGATAAAACAATGTCAGGATACCGCAGGGTCAACTACTACGAGCTATGCAGATTGTGCACGAGCAGCGAAGGGGATAAAATTAATATTTTTCGTGATGAGGGTCGCAGGCGACAATTGCAAACGAAAATACAGACTTATTTGCCTATACAGGTCGAGTTTACTTCTATTACTGTTTCATGTTTGTTGCGATGTTCATTCGAAACGTATTATTATTGTTGATCTGACACTTGGTATAATGCTCTTTTCGATTATGAATTTTCATTGGCTTCAGTACTTTTTATTGCGATTTTCATTGAGAATTTTGTACTGATGTGAATAAAGAATTTGAATGTGCATTATGTTTATCAGAAGGTTAGTTGGGGATTGGGAAATAGAATGTATTTATTTCATATTTCATAGAAATGCTTGTAAGGTTTTTTTGGCTAGTTAGGATTCTTTAAATGATTTATTTATAGTGATCAAAATACGTATCATTTGATGTGCTATTAATATGTTTTAGGTTCTGGAAGGAGATTCATTACCAAAGATAGTCTGTCATGAATGTGTAAAGAAGCTGGAGAGTTACATTGAATTTAGAGAAACTGTTGTCAGTGCTGAAGGAATGTTGGAATCATACTTTACGTCCTTGCGATTCTCAGAGGACTTCCTTAAAGAAGGCAAGGTCTATGTGAAGAGTAGCGAGAAAGAAAGACCATCTAGTCCTCAAGAAGATCCATTGAAACTGGAGAAAATTTCATCCCCATCGCAAGTGTCAGCTAATCAGATAGCTACAACGGAGGAACAGTCCCAACAGCAACAACACCCACAATCTCTTGTTGTCAGCAATGTGAATGGGTCGAATATTCAAATAATCAGTGGAGTGCAGGCTCGAGTGCAGCAATACAAATGTGCTATGCAGGTTGGTTTTCAAGGAAAATGCAAGTAGTTGAGAAAATTCGTGTCAAATCACTAAGAACCGCTCGTGATATCATATCATTCACTTCGTAACACAACTGAAGGATATCGGGATGGTCCTTTGTACAGAAAGGCCGATGCTTTACTTCTCTTTACAGATGCAACCAGGTGGCGTCGCGGCGGCAGTTCTGGAAGCAACGGCAGAGACACACTACAGCTACCAACAACAGACCTCGCAACCAGTGACGCAACAGCAACAGCCGCAAACTAATCAAACGCAAAGTCAATTGCCTCAACAGCAGAATCAACCACAGGCTGCGCAGATGCAGCAAGTTCAAAATCAAATACAGAGCCAAAGTCAAATAACCCAACAAATCCAGCCACAGCGTCAACTGAATCAGCAACAGACTCAACCGACTCAAATAAGTCAACAACAAAATCCTTCGCAGCAGATAGGACAGCAACAACCACAAGCACAGATCACACAGCAGATACAACAACTGCAACGACAGCATCGCGAGTTCGAGAAACAACAACGGCAACTGCAACAAATTGAGAAGCAACAGGTGCAGATTTCGCAACAAGACGCGCAACAGCATCAGCAGCAACAACAGGCGCAGATAGTCCAGCATCAGAACAACAACGTAATACTAAAAAGTGAGCCGACCGTGGAACAAAACCAGCAAGTGATCAGGAAGGTTCAAGCTGAGTCTCAGGAAAACGATGCTGGTAACCAAAATGTGCAAACCTATACGACTGTCCAAGCATCGCCAGAGGTTCTGCTGAGTCTAGGCTTCAAGGAAGCTGCTTTGGCTGCTCAAGCCGCCTCAGGAAGAGACGATAAGGAATTCAAAGACTATGTAAAGAACAACTCCGACGACGGCGTCTCCCGCAATTCCATTGGTCAGATATCCGAATTCCTCAGGATACGGACAGTCCCGGAACCCACGTCTCTCATTACCGTAAATCCCCAGGCAATATCACAGTCCTCCCGCAATATCATATGTTGCGAATGCGGCGAAAACTTCTCCTCGAACAGTCAGCTAAACGGTCACACATGTACAGCACAGCCACTACTGAACGAAGTATCGGACGCGGCCATTAAGGACGAAAGCGCGCAAACGAACGGCAGTTCCTTCAGCTGCGACGTTTGCGGGAAACCATTCAAGAGGAAAGAGCATCTATTTCAACACCGAAAACTTCACACTGGGGAACGTCCTTACGTATGTACAACCTGCGCCAAAGCGTTCAGCCGCAAGGAACACCTGGTGCGACATTCGGTATCTCACACCGGGCAGAAGATGCACGAGTGCGAGATGTGCGGCAAAAGTTTTTCGCGCAAGGATAATCTTCACAAGCATCGCAAAACCCACGGGGTGTCGGGGCCTTACATATGCGAGACCTGTGGCAAATCCTTCGTTGTAAAACATTATTACTTGATGCATCTTACCACGCATGCGCCAAGCATCGTCGGCGGTATCGGATGTCAGGATCCTCTACCTTATAAGTGTGACATCTGTATGAAGGCCTTCTCCGTCAAGCAGTATCTGACTACTCATAAGCTAAGACACAGATCTAAGAACAATAGTAATAATGGCAACAATACGTCAAACGTCCAGCAGCAGCAGCAGCAGCAGCAGCTGCAACCGTCGACGACGCCTAACGGAGTAAACGTTACTTCCAGCAATGTTACCAATTCTCCAGCTAACATAAATCCCAGCAATGGACAGAGTGGTACATCGGTCGTGGAAATACAAAGTGTCATCGAAAGAAACGACCAGACGAATAATGGCGCGTTCACAAGTAACCAGTATCACGGGAATGTGCAGCAGTTTCAATGAGATAAGGGGAAGCGTGTCTATTACGTTCTCTTGCCAAATGGCAACAATCACAAGATAGTTGTCGTCTAGACAAGAGACGTATTAGAGCGCGTTCTAATAATCGTTATGACATTTGTCGTTAACTTTTTCTCTGTCGTCGCAAATCGATTGGTGTCAATTATTTCTTTATCGTCTGACCTGATCGATCTTGGTTCTCAATCCATTTACGACGACAGTGGCGACAACGTCATAAACTTTTATGAAATATTCCATATTTTTTATTTCCAATTAATTCCTCACTTTTTCTATACTCGTTTCATTTGCTTCGTTCTCAAAGATTTGCTACAGCACCGAGACAAAATGGCGGTTCACTTCGAGCTCATTGAAACGGTTGGATGTGCCATTCAAGTTATTCGTTCTACAGTGGCTTAAGAGACTGACGTACTACACAGAGCGATGTATATATATTTTATCAGAAAAAGTATTATCCGCTGTAAGTTAAGTTTTGCGAGGATATCCTACTGGATGTTTTATCTGATAACTCGTACCTTCTGTTCGGGGGAGTCGGAGGAAGAGGAAAACAAAGGAAGCTGATAAGAGGATAAATGATGAATTAAGACAATTAGTGGATGATATTAGGTGTAGAAATTACATGCGTATCATGTATGAACGATCGTGCTTGGGGGATAGAGTGTGTCCAAAATTAACGTAGAACTGTATCTAATAGTTGAGCATCTTGGTTTGCGTCTTAGCTAAACCGATCATTCATATGTATACTCAACTATACGATAACAGCTTCTGCCATGTAAAATGTCGGATACCGAATACACGATGTATGTCGTCGGCCGTGACAACCTATTTTTTCAAAAAATTTCACACGGTGGCGAAATTTTCATATTTTGTATATTTGGTACTCGGTGTTCCATTTCGAAATCGACGTAAGTTATAAATCGGAGTTCATGGACTTTTTAATGATTGACTCCTAACCTCTTTCTGAATGACGGATGTTGTCATATTATGGAGGATGTCGCCTCCATGTTGCAGAAACTTTTATAATTCGAGAGTCACGGAACTAATGGCCGGTCCTGTCTCTAGATATTTTCAAGTTTGTTCCCGAACAAAAAAAAAAGAAGAAACAACGCGGAACAACAAAGCTGTGCAATAACACGGTAGCGTCTCGCGAATCTAGAAAGTCAATTAGGAGCGTCCCAACGCCTAGCGTCTTTGTACGATCAGCTGTCATCTTTCTCGTGGATACTGAGGAGTGAGGGAAATTGAATTTTTTTTTTTTATGAAATGGCCGTGTGCCAATCCGTGGCTCGTCGAGGAGCATCGTACTATATAGAAGAACCTTATACGTTTCTTAGGTATCGGACAGAATTTTAAGACCAAAGAATATTATATTGTGTATAAAAAAAAAGAAAGATGGAGGATGAAGTAAGAGAACTATGGAAGAATCGTATGTCTAACTATCTAATAGACAAAAATCTAGATACCATATGTAACTGTAATGATAATTCTCTGAGACTCGATTATTTTAGATGCTTAGACCGTGCCATCGACCAAACGGGACTTTACAATAATCCTTATCTTCATAGAGAATCATTGTAGATTGTTATAGTGGGTCCCATTATTATTATTAAGTTTCAAACATATTCTCACAGAGATCGTACTATGTGATTATCGCGTTTATTTACATATTATTGTTTAACGAACAATTAACAGTAGATTCGGCCAAGGGATTCGTGTGACACGTGCAGTGTTTCTTCGCTGTCTCTTTAATTTTAACTTTTTTTTTTTCACGTTTTGATACATTTACAAACTATAACTATTCGAGAGTCATAGATTTTAATTGAGATAGTTTATTTAAATATTTGGAATTAGAGCTTTAATATGTTATTGTACACTCCTATGGATTTAAAGTCATTTTTGTTGTACTGCAAGAATTTTCTTTCCTGACGGATGGACGGAAATAAAAATGATTTTTATAACATGATGGTTCTCTAAACTCACACGAATCCATTGCAAAAGCGTAGACATTAATATATGGCCTACATTGAAAATAATAAGGGAATAAAACAAGGATTAAAATACCATTTGATTCAGCGTCTCGCGTTTTAAACGAGGAAACAATTGTTTTATTCTCTGTTGGAAATTTTTAAAAGACTTGCGCAGCAGAACTACATGAATTAATACAGAGAAATGGCTACCTCCAAAGGTGGTTATTTTGTTTTTATATTGTATCAGGAAAATAAGATATAAAATGGTCATACGTTAGATATAAAGAATCCTGTGTCTCCTGTATAGTATGCTGTAAATCTCTAATGACTATAATAATAGTGATGATTTTTAAATCATTCTTCATTAATCTCCTATTCATGTGTCACCATTAAAATTAATGGATCTCTATGCGAATCGCCCGAATTTCTCAGAGCCTCAGCTGTTAGAAGTCCCTTTCGCTGCTTGTCCAACAATTAATTTTATTAATATCTGTGTCATATATAATTTATTTTCAATACCGCGATGATTCGTTATTTTCTGAGGATTAAAAATTGTAAAACCTTGCATCAAGGTTCATTCACTTTATTATCCTTTGAAATATTCCTTTTGAATGTTTATTTAGAGACACGATTATAGTCCGGGAGGCGCGCATAACAGTGCAGTACATCAATAATGCTTTAAGATTACATCAAAAGTAGAATTACCATAGTGAGAATTATTCTGTATAATCTGAGATTGAGGATCTAACACTGGAAAAGACTTTCTGAGTTTACGACGGACTAGACACTTCATTTACCTACTACATTTTCTTTATCATTCAATCATCTTCATCTTCATTTACACGACACTTCGTCCATTGCCACAAAAGCGACTTTCAACGAGTACAGTAAAGGATGTATATATATAAAAATGTCTATGTAACAGATTCAACGATAATAATACCAACAGCCGTTACCGCCTTAGTAGTAATAATTAATCTTTCTTCCTTCTCTGAATCAAGTATTTATACAATGCGATACAATTACAATGCTGGAAAACGATACTGCTTCTCACAGTAATAAAGCAGATTCGACCGTTTTAAATTAATACCAATTATTGGATTTGAAAATTCATTCACTTCCGGTGAACGTGGTAACATCAGATCGTGGCACCTTTAACGCCAATTTTACTTCTAGCATGCAACACAAGATGGAGCCAATAGATAAGTCTGCATTTTTCATCAATCAAAATTCTTTTATCCATCATATCTTAAAATCACTATTTTCCACCGGTCGGGAGAAAGGTATCGCGCAAAAGAAACTTTTCACAGTAAATAAAAAATACTGATAGCAATCCCGAGGATGTAGACGCTGCTTCTCGTTACTACTTGGTCGTTCTTTGAGAGGCCTTGCTGATTCGGCTCATCTATGTGATTTCCGCTGAAACTTCCGGCTGGAAGTCCTGAAAACCAGGACTCATCTGTTACCGGTATCTAAAAAAATCAAAATAAAATATAAATGCCCGAATAAAGATTAGTTCTTTCGTTAGAATAATTTTTATTAAATAATTTATAATTTAGTAGATTGAAATATTTGACCTGATTAGAACCTTGCCAAGTGCTTGTAGCCCAAGCTGGTACTTCTGATGCTGGTTCGTTAGCTGGTGAAGTCCAAGACATACCCCTGCCATACGTAGCTGGTCTTTGTGTAACAACAACAGCTGCAGACGCATTACAACCAAAAGCAAACATTTAATTTTGCACTTTTATAATTCAGTGAATTCAACTACACATTTATAGTATTTTCATATATAGAAGCTGTTCAAAAGACTATTACCTGGTTGTTCGTCATGATGCACAAAATTTGTTGCTGTCGATTCTACCTGTGCTATCACTTCTCCTTCCATATCTCCACCAACTTTAGTTGGTGTCATTGAGCCTTCAATTTTATCAGCTGTAGTCCTCATAGGAACATTACTGATTGACAATCCTGTTGCTGGTGACCAGACTCCTTCCCCGTCAGGTTCCTTTGCTACAAAACATTTGACATATCATAGGACCTTACTTTAATATATCTGTTTACATTATGAAATTTGATTAATTATCCTAAATGATTACTTGGAGATAGATTTAAAGATCGACCAGTACTTCTGAAACCATTTGGTAATGCAGAATTACTATCTGAATCATAGTTGTCACTAGGTTGACCAGAATAAGAAGTATCTGTAGGCACTATACGATGATAAGGTCTGCTCCTGGTCCCTAAAATATTCTCCGATCCTTCTCCAAGAGGACTCACAGATAATAGAGCAGAATTTTCTGTACTGTAATTAGGACAGTCTCCACTGTTTGGTCTAAAACCAGCAAGCAAAAAAAAAAGATTGTACAGTAAAACACCAATCAAGGCCATTAGACAATTTATCACATAAGTAACACTTACATATAATTTTGACATTGATCCTGCAAAAAACTCAAAGCTTTATCTAGTACTTGTCTAGAAAATCTAGCCGCAGTTCCGCCTGATTGGCTGCCATCGCATCGTTTCCTCGCTTCAGAAATTACGCAAGTACGGAAGTGATAATGTGAACTGCAATTAAATAAAATGCCACGATGAATCGAATTCTCGTTCACCAATAATTCGTACTTCACCTTTCGATTCCAGTACCTCGAAAATCTTTCTACCTACCAACAAAGACTCGTTTTAGCAACTTCACCACGAGAAACTTCGTCAACCAAAGCAGCATACTGATTCCCGCAATGCTCGGTTTCGGTGACAGTCGCTTTTATGCAGCTTGCGTATTTCAAATACTCTAAACAAGACAAACGAAACTGTTTAATCACAATCAATTAAAGTTCCACGTACAAATTAATTCATACATCATTCTTCCTACGTAAACTTTATTAACTTACCAGTCTGATACGTAGACACTGAGCACATTTGATGCACAGATGCTATTGGCTGTTGAACAGCAGAATTGAATTGTTCCCGCCTTTGTTCAGTAAAACATTTTTGTATGTATCTCGTGATGCAATCGACAAAGCTGGTCCATGTCCTATAGAAATAATAAAAATTTAAACAATACACTGCTATAAATTATAATAAATCATATATATAGCTAGTATAATTATGAAATCATTGTTTTGTCAAAATAAAGTTGTCAGCATTGTCGTCTCACGATAGTTCACGGTTTTCTAACTTTATAGTGGTGATCAAAATTAAAATGGTGAACGCACGCGTGTTTCATGCTATTGAGTTTGTATAATATTATATGGCTTTTGATGCGACGCGTACCCATTGTGAACAACCATAAACGTGTTGTGTGCGACTGATGATAGGCGGATAACCTTGCGAATACAAAAGCTACGAAAATTCCATAGAACAATGATTGTCATGCTATCCGACGAAATTCCCTTGCAAGCGGTGAGTAAATAAAACATTGTTAAGAGAAAACGTTTGAAGGCTACCGAGTGAATTCGGTCAATTGAGATTAGTACACTAATTGAGTATATATAGTTAAGGTACGTATAATTTATTTCGCTACCTGCAAACCATATCTATATCCTGAATGTTATCAGGAAAAATAAGATGCGGATCCTTGAGAAGAGGATCAGCAAGAGATACGCATCTTTGATGTTCCTCGTTCGAACAACTCTGACCATCGACAATGTAGAATACACTGCAGGCTGTGCATAGAATAATATTATAAAATAAATAATTCATGTCAATGTTTATTTTCAGCTTACAAACAAGCATCGAACTTGTCAAATCTTACCCAATAAAGTGATACCGACAGTCCTGAATCGCGACGCCATCTTGTGAGAGCAGGACTCACCGTGATTCCAATGTACGTAATTACTGTGTAAATTAAAAGAATGATAAAACAAATCTTATCAATTTAAATTTGTTAGAAGCATTAGCTCACGTTTTCAATTTATTCAACAAGTTACAAGTAATATATACTTTTTATTATAATTCATAGTGAATTTTCGTACTTATGAAATATAACCGTTCTGCGTCTCTATCATTGACTCTTGTTGTCACTCTAATGAAATCTACGTAAGTTCATCCAGATCAACTGGCAACCAAAGCGTAAATGCGGAAATGGTGTATCCTGAATAGCCAGGGTCGGCGAACACCTGCCATCGTGTTCGTCCATTTGCCGGACGTTACAAACACTCGTGTTAAAGTACAATACATGAACCACACCCGATGGTAAAACATGGCACAGGCATGTGACCGCTGAACCGAAGTGCATGCCGTGAAAATACGACGTGTCGTACGTGCTTAGGGTAATTCCCTTTCTTTCTAACAATTATCCAACCCCCCACGCTGACGCAGTACACTCAGAGCAAGAACAATTTCTTTTGACTAACGTAAAAGTTTCTTGCATAAGTTTGTACTTAGGTAAGTCCTTACTTCCTTCGGGAAAGTCGAATTTCCGTTAGCACTACAATATTTTGAAATCAATTGCAGACCGTGTCAACGTCGAACATTACATTCTTATTTTTATCTGTTTATTACAGGGAAGTGAAACAGCGGCATTTTCATTTCTGAGAGCGGGAAAATATTTCGGTCTTAAGAAATTTGAATTTACTTTTCCAAAGCTTTTTCTCTTCTGCCGTCAGATGGCGCCAGCTGATTTCGCCCCATTCGTGACATTAACCAGCCCCACGTAATGACTTTGCCGTAATACGTTATATTTGAGTTCGAGCACCGTACTGATAAGGGTAAATGTAATTACGCTTACGCTATTTCGGAATTGAACGGTAAGATCAATTTACTGAGGATCTGATTAATCGTGCAATAGTTCAAGATTGTCTTAAATGATATATTCTTTTATTTATCAAATTACAAAACATACTATGGTATAATTTTTTTTATCAGATTAAATTACACTTCTGAAGAATTATACAATAATTTGCTCGTTGCTTTCATTTGTCATGAAAAAAATGAATTCAAAAAATTGGTTAATCATCCTTAAATTCTATATTCTTACTTTATTCACGAATATGGGGTACTACTGGCCAGTCATTGTAATTTGATTATTCAGCTTCTACAGTATAATCAATATTTTCGACTAGTAAGGCAGGTGGGGATTAATTATTTTCATATAGTAGTTTTTTCCGCCAACTGCACCAATCCTTCCTCCTATCAATTCAAACTTGAATAATCATTCGGAAAACATGTCACTAAGAAATTTTTAGTCTCCGCTAATAAATTAATATTATCAAATGTCTGTCAGTGCCTGTCCCTCAACTAAACACATCACTTATTAAGCCTAAACTATTTTGGAACAATAATCGATACTGAATTAATCCTTTAAGGCGCCAAATACCATGCTAATACACTCAAGATACACCATAACAAGTTATGTCAATGTTTTATTGTATAAAAAATAATTTATAAATAAATTTTTTGTAAAATCTTAATTATTATTAAAATGTCAGCTTACCGAGAGCAGGAGATTTCGATGCATGGCGCAGTTCATCTCTTGCTGTTCTATCGTTAATAAGCTCCGATAAAGTCACTTCAGATAAAAATCGCACGTAAAATTTTCCTCTTCCAAACAGGCTCTATGGTTTTATTTCTTGTTGCCTTTGCTTTGCATTACTTTATTATCGTGAATAAATCGACACGGACGTGAAAGTCGCACTATGTTCACCCTTCGGTATCCTGCGGAACACTGACAGTTTCCCTAGCGAACGGATCTACACACTGTGGCCGCAGAAGGCAGTGGCAAAACTATTGCTCCCCACTCACGATTTATACTACCCTACTACCCGATTCCAAGCTGAGAATGAATAATTTTTTAATTTCGTATACTTACCGATACTTGAAAAAATAAATAATTACTTTTATAATTATATAAAAAATTTGTTACTGCAACAAATTTTTCTTTAAGTATCTTTTTGATCTCACAAGGTAGAATTATAATTAAGTCCGCGATACTGACTCGTCATAATTTTTAAAATACTTATCAGTCATTAAGCCGAATATAATTCGAATAGTCAAAGAAGCTGGACAAGATATATGTTTTTCATCGAAAAGTATAAATTGTTATTCGAAATGAAACTTGAATTTACGGTCGAGAGCATTCGATTCGAGTCACTGACTTCGTTATACGTTGTATCACCTATGGAGAATATAGCTGCGTATACAGGACGCCGTAAAATTCCAGAATTGCAGTCACTGTGACTTTTTTTTCTTTTTCTCCGTTAACGTTCCTGTTTTTTTTTTTTTCATATTAAACAACGTCCTCCCTCACGTTGCAATATTCAGTGATGAGGTATTCGATGCCTGTAATAAGAAATTCGTAATCAGGTAGAACTTTTGCTATTTTATAAATACCTACAAAGGGAATTGAATTCATTACAAATGATGGCGACGGTAGCTCAAGCAGGGATGGCCTCTAAACGTCCGCTACCCTGTAGAGCAATGTAATTTATGCGTTTTCGCGTTATCGCGATGCTGACGCACTTCCATAAATAGGTTGCACAGGATATTCGGATTTTTAAAATACATGCGACTAGTTCTCCAGTGCATATTGTCAAATTGTATTTTTATGTTTATATACGTTTTATAATATTTTTATAACACTTTTAGGAGCTATAAAATAGTTTAATTTACAAAATTCTTTGTATTACCTTACGTTGCGTCTGATTGCAATATCGATATTCTAACATTGCAGTGATATACGTAGGCGGATATGTGCCATGTGCTAATAAATAATGGACATAAATGTAAATGAATTTAGTCAGGGACGTATAGTTTAAAGGTCGTAATGTTTTTAGCTAAGTGAATTATATTCATATGAGAAATGTCATTATTTCATGTACACGTAGAAGAAAGACATTGTTACTTATCTTGTAACTTCGTTAGAAGGTCGCAATACGTATTAATAATTTTATACTGTCGTCCTACGTTAATTTATAGCATGGTACAGCTTAACGAAGTATCTGGCGAGAATAAAAATGATCGTAATTATAAAATCCAAAGTATATCGACGAAAGACGCCATTTTCGATCGAACGACCAATCGACTTCGCCCGACGTCGATTATATCGAAACTAGGCAGTCGCGTTTAGGAATAACGAAGGACGCTGGCAGATGGCGTGTCGGAAAATGCTAATTCTTTCGGAGAAATAATCTCGATAACGTTTCCATCCTGTATAAAGGACTTCCAGAATCGACAAGCAATTTATTGTCCGTCACTCCGTAGAGAAACTTTTTTTTTTAATAAATCTTAGCACACTTTGTACGATGTAAGAGGTCATTGACGTGTACATATTTTGCACCAAGACTATATGATATATGTTAAAGGGTAACAGTGACACGTTACTCATGTGTCAAAAAGGTATTTGTTCAGTTGAATTGGATTACTTGCCAAAGGCAAACGTCATCTCTGCAAATAAAGGTTATGTGTTTGCTACGCATATACTATATAGACTTTCACAGAGTTGTCTTACTTTAATTCTCGTTTAATCAATTCTGTATATCAAAAAAGAACTAGTCACTTGCCGTGGCTGGACAAAGGAGAGGTTAACTATATATGAGAAGAGTTGAATTCGAGCGGTGATTTTAGAAAGATCTAGAGATAAATTGGCTGCTGCTGGTGGCCTGCTCGAACTTGCCATTTGGCTTCTTACATTAGAACTCCAGTCAAGACGGTCAAGCAGGGTCGATAATCTCTCGCTTGGGTCAGCCAACTGTTCGTCACGCAATCCTCTGCTTATTTCATGCTACGCAGAAAAAGCTCCTTGGAAATTTTTCACTTGTCAATTCGGTCGGCCATGTTGGCCTGCGGTAGGTATTGCTGGAACTTACTGGGAAGATAAAGTAAATTGAGTTTATTTATGCTGAAATCTTTTTAGAATATTCTTTTCATTGTGTATTACGATATTTAATTAGACATTTGATACAGGATCTATGGACTGAGAGGTAGAGTTTTTTATTTTTTCATATTCGATCTATACGATGACGGATATACTAATATGGCCGATTCATTCAAAGATGGTGGTGGATGATACTACGGAGACATATCACTTTGATTACCCTGTTTCTCTGTAATTAACGACTTGCTTATATAATTAACAAACGACGAGTTGCACCGACCTCGGCAGCATTGCTGACACTCCGGCTGCCAGCTGGGGAATAATAGTCAGGACGGTATAACGAATCGGCGACATTTTGTCGTCCTTTCGGTATAAATCCTGACCTAGATCTACAGCAAGTCCGAAGGACAAAAAGCTAACTTCAGCATTTATTTAGTTTATCGATAAAAAAGACAAATTTCTCTTGATCAATCAGATACAGGGATATGAAATTATGGTATGGTAGGTCGAGGTTATTTGAATTGTAGAACTCGGACATATCTACACTATAAAATCAGGTATGAAAAAGCTGTTTTAGTCACTGGACAAGGAATCGAAACTCTTTGAAATTTAATGAAGGGCAAATCGATGCTACATTGAAGATGGTTGGCGAGACGCCTCGACCTAGTGCACTGGCAAAATGTTTTAATATGTCAAGTGTCACGTATATATGACTATAGAAGTTTCTATACGTTACTGCTATTACTGTAATGGTAGACAGTGCGATATAATGACCGTATAAAATGGCAGCGTACATTTTGTAAAATAAATTTGTACTATTAAATATTGGTATTCAATTGTAAAATTAATTAAAAAACATATTTTCAATATCATGGATCCCTTTATCTACATGAATTTTGTACTTCTTTACAAGTTGGGGGTGTAACTCAGTGGTAGAGTGTCTGCTTCGCATGCTGAAAGTCCTGGGTTCAAATCCCAGCTCCTCCAAAGCAAAATTTTTTTTAACTAGATGTCTCTGGTAAAATAACGTGATGGCATGTAAATGAAAATAACAGGATAGAAATTAAAAATGTAGTTGTTTTTACTTTTTTTTATTAGGCATAGCGATAAAAAGTTATACAATTTATTCGTTCTCCTCGGAACGCAAACGTGCGTTCGCGTTGGTTACACGAATTGACAACTGTTGGGCTCGTTCGACGATAGCCTTGCGCTTCTTACTGCTGACTGCGTGAGCGATTTCCGCACAGAATTTACGATTTTGCATCATGAGGACCTCCAACTCCTGTAAAGAAAATTGAACATTAATTACATATTTATGAAATGCCTATTGTGAATAAAGATTTGTCAGTTCATGCACAGTACACTGTGCAAGCTATTTATTTGTACAATGTGAGATTAAGTAACATTGCAGAATTATTTATACCTTGACATTGTGCACAAGAACTTTACGGAATCCTGTGGGGAGCATGTGACGTGTCTTCTTGTTGCTTCCGTAACCAATGTTGGGCATCAGATACTGGCCCTTGAATCGCCTACGAACTCTGTTGTCAATACCCTTGGGTTTACGCCAGTTACGCTGCACAGAAATAAATTATATGTAGTAAACATGTAGCGACAATTTATTCACAGTGTCCAACAGGAAAAGCATGAGTATCTCAGAATATAAATTTATATTGAAAGTATTGATTTTTTATTAAAACAGCTAACACGAACCTTACTGTTTTGAGTGACAATAACATATCTTACTCGTTTAACACATAATCATAGATATGTTATCAAAATTGTTGATTATAGTGAACAATTGTACTGTTTGCGTCAATCCTTAAATTTATGATACCAATATTTAAGAATTTTGAATTGAGTTTAGTAAAAAAACATTGAACATTCTAAAACTAAGGTTAAGTAAATACCTTGAGCTTGTCATAGCGATCACTTTGATGCCTAATAAACTTCTTTGTCCTCTTCTTGACGATGGTGGGCCTGTAGACCGGGCGGATGGCCATGTTGCTTGTTTATTTTGAAGCAACTGTAATAAAGAAAAGCACAAACTAGTTCAAAACTTTGCACATAACCACATTTTACTCACTGCAGCCGTCAACAAAACCATACGCATGTTACAGATTGTTAATTTCGTAAAATATCATAGAATCACGTTAAATATCGTATCAGTAGCACAGATAAATCAATCTTCTATTAATTGCATGTTATTGCAATCAGGTTTTAATAAAGATTCCTTATAAAATTACAGATTTCGTGAATACATACCGTGTCGTATGAAATGCACGTTAAAAAGACTATTTTCAAAGAGCCTAGAGCATGGCAGACCTCTCACTCATAGTTGAAATTAGTCAAAGACAAGTTTTATTTTTTGTAAGAGCATAAGAAATATTATTTTACGTTAACAATATAATTAACATATTTTTATTTATCAGTAATGTACTAAACTCTGTTATATTATCATTGAAACAATAGATTTAGTTCTTACATTGACTCTTTGAGAAGTGGAATATCTTTGGTTTTGATAAAATGGCGGAATTTACATTTAAAGTGAGGTTATGTTATGCGTGACAGGTATCAGTCACACATATGTAAGCTTACTCAATATAAGAGTCAATGAGTTGTTCGTTATTTCTTTTGCCATTTTACAAAAAGAATCATGAGCAGTGTTGTATTAAATAAAGATAAATCTAAAAAACTATCTACAAAAGAGGAGCTGTCTCTGTTAGACAAAGAGGTAAAGTTGATTCATGCAAAATTTCACATATGCACTCTACGTCTTGTTAAAATCGGTCAGGAATAAATTATAAAAGTGGTTTGTCATTTATTAAATCATAAAATATCTTCTCCATTGTCATAAGATTATTTTATTTAGGACGAAAAAACATAACGAAATAGCTACTGTTTCAGCTATACTCGTTTTCGTAGCAAAAAGCACACACGCGTCTCTTAGTATATAAAACGCTCACTAGAGGTCTAGATTCACCATGTGGTTCAAAATTTGATTTATAGGTATAATATCAATTTTTGCATTTCAGAATCTAATTGACAGAATTCTGCAGCTTGAAGCTCATAACTTCCAGTTAAAAAAAATAATCAGCAAAACTAACGAGGATGGACAGAAAAAATCATCGAGCGAGCATAAGAGCAGAAAAAAATTTGATTTTTCAAAGTAAGCCAATCATGTTATGACTGGAGTAAAATCATAATGAAAAGAATATTTTTATTACAGAAGTCAAAAAAGACATATTTTACTAAAGTTCTATTATCTTGGCTGGGATTATCATGGTTTTGCTGTGCAAGAAGATACTACCAGTACGGTAGAGCATTATTTATTTGCAGCATTGATAAAAAGTTGTTGCATTGAGAATCGCGAGACCTCAAACTATCATCGATGTGGTCGCACTGATAAGGGTGTCAGTGCATTCTCTCAAGTGATATCGTTAGACATTCGCAGTAGACTGTCACCTGAAAATCAGAGTGACTTGCAAGCTGAATTACCTTACTGCAAGATATTAAACAGACTTTTGCCCAAGAATATACGTTGTATAGCTTGGTCACCAGCATCAGATAATTTTTCAGCAAGATTTGACTGCAAACACAGAACGTACAAATACTTTTTCCCAAGAGGGAATCTTAATATTGATACTATGAACAATGCTGTCAAATACATCATGGGTCATCACGATTTTCGAAATGTCTGCAAAATGGATGTGGCCAATGGTGTTGTTAATTTTAACAGATCAATTCTTCATGCAGAAGTTAGTATATACAGAAGGGATCCTGATGACAATGAGGGTAAATAATTAACATTATAGAAGTTGAACGTGAAAAACTGGTTTATGATAATTTTAAAATTATGTTTATACTTGTTAAAGGATTTGATATGTGTCAACTTATTATTACGAGTCAAGCATTTTTGTGGCATCAGATTCGATGCATTATGGGTGTGCTGTTACTCGTTGGCCAAGGAAATGAGAAACCTGAAGTAATGCTGGAATTATTGGACGTTGACAGATATCCATGTAAACCACAATACAATTTAGCTCATGAAATTCCATTGAATCTATTTCACTGTGAGTACGAGCAGAGGGAATGGTTTATCGATGATAATGAATTAATGGAAGTTATAAAGACGCTGCAACAAGACTGGGCACTTAATACTATTAAGTAAATAACCCAGTGCCATATTGTTTCACTCTATAAATATTCCCAATTAATTATCTATTGATTATAAATATTTTATACAGATCGACAATGATTCGAAATATGCTTATGGAGCTGGAATCTAAACTAGAGAATGATGTCGATACCAAATTCCAAAATTATTGTTTACTACAAGGTGTACAATCAAAAGTGTACCAACCACTAATGAAACGAATGACATGTGGTAAGTTCCACTAGTGATAGTTTCCTTCTGTATGTGTATGAAAACAGTAATTTATATAGAACTTCTTTCAGAGAGTCTGGAAAATAGAATAGAACATTACATTAAGAAACGTCGACTGGATTTAAAGCAAGAAGAGACTACAAAAGAAACAAAATTATAAAATATAAATAAATATAAGAAATACTTATATTCATTAAGTACATTTTTGTATTCAATAATTATATGCATATTGTTTTGTATAATGAAGCAAATTTTACTGCATTAACACTATCGCTCTCTTAAAGGTTACTTTTATTGGCACTAGGTGGT
>JARQSV010000329.1:2219223-2262599 GCA_030142285.1 Calameuta idolon | reverse complement strand
AATCTTTCGCAAGCCATATATGTACAACTGTACTTCATATACTGTATCATTATTGCATTTGTTGAATAAATTAAATTGAAACACTTATACGTTGATATTCTTTTGCCCTTTGCGGATATCCCAGAGTACGAATGAGTTCTGTCTCTCTCTTACTCTCCTGCGTCCCAACTGCATCCTTCTCCTACGTTATGCTTTGACATTCTTTTCAGATACGCTCCATTTTCGCTGTCATTATTTACATCGTCTTCCCATATTTTATTCAACATTTATTCAATATTCATCTCTAGTGAACATTCAACGAGTGAAATTTTCCAAGATAAAATATTCCGAATGTAATTTGAAAATCTGCTGTATCTCGGAAAGGGTTGGTTTTAGGGCTTTTTCCTAGATTTTTTGAAAGATCTCTCAACGCAGGAAGTCAGAATGATCTATAGAAGAGGCTGATACAGGTTAAATTGCGATAGGACCACTTTTAAAAAATCTGTTTGCTTTTTGAATTGTGATTTGAAAACCGTATCGTCGAAACTTCAATGCGGCAAATCTTTATTAAAGGAATTTAGGTTAGTTCGCATTTTCGCCGGTAAGGGGGCAGCACCTCCTGGGCAAGATATGTGGCGCCATCTCTGAGAGAACCAGTGAACTTTATCTTAAAAAATAATTTGGCGACAGAAAGATGGGTGGCGCCATCTCTGAGAGAACCGGTGAAGTTTATCCTAAAAATATCGGCAATAGATAGACGTGTGGCGCCATCTCTGAGAGAACCGGTGAACTTTATCCTAAAAATTAATTCGGCGATAGATAGACGGGTGGCGCCATCTCTGAGAGAACCGGTGAACTCTCCCAGATGAAAAATTGAATTCGTTATCATTTCGTGGGAGAAAGTTCACTGGTTCTTTCAGAGATGGCGCCACTTATCTCGCCCAGGAAGTGCTGCCCCCTAATCGGCGAAAAAGCGAACTAATTCGAATTCATTAATAAAAATTGACCCACTGCAGTTTCGACGAGCGATTTCGAAATTATTTGATCGGCGAAAGTTCGTGGATTCTCTCAGTGAAGAAGAAGGAAGAGAGAAAAAGAAGAAATAAAGAACTGTCTGGGTGTCTTACAAATAATTAATTCATTTTATAAAAATACATTTATTTCTTCATATTCTCTTAAATATACATTTACGATAAATATTTAGCTGTCAGATATTCTTTCAATATATCACTGATCAGAAGGAAGCTTCTTCTTGAAAGAAATCCAAATCCTCTAATCCTTCTGGCAAATAATTCAAGCCAGACTCATCTTTGTGTCGCATGTTATACCCTTTGCTGTATCCTGACGAATAAAAAGTTCATAAAAATATGCAGTCGAGTATAGTATTAGATGGAACTGAAGGTAATGATTTACCAAGTTGGCTCATGAGTTTCGTCGGTGCGTTTCTTAAATGTAATGGTACTGCTGGCTGTGGACCTTTGTGATTGGCGACTACTTTTTGTGCTGCTTTAAGAGCATCTTCCATTAGACGAGATTTTGGTGCTCTCGCCATATAAGTAACACACTGTGCCAAGAGTACGTCACATTCTGGCATCCCAAGCATTTTGCAACCATGCATGGTGTCTATCGCCACACCTGTTTGGTCATTATACATTTTCTTAGCTTGTATTTCAAATTTTTACTAATTCACTGCCCAATTTCACAAACCTAAAGCTTTTGTATCCTCCAGTCCAATATCCTCGCATGCCATTCTGATTAATCTTCTTGCGATATAAACAGGATCCTCACCACCAGACATCATTCTTGTAAGCCAATAGAGCGAAGCATTCTCATCACTGGCTCTTACAGATTTGTGAAGAGCAGAAATCATGTCGTAATGCTGTTCACCCTTTTTGTCATAGAGCATGTGTGTCTTTTTAAGGCTATCCCTAATGTCATTCAAGGTAATTAATCCAGGTCCTTCCTCCAGAAATTTTTCTTCACTCGGTACTTTCGACTGTACAGCTAATTCTAATCCTCCTAGAGCTATTCGAGCATCTCCATCGCACGTCTCTGCTAGCCACTGAATCGTTTCCTCGTCTATGTGAAATTTAGGAATGTCTGGAACTTCCGATTCTCCATCCAAGGCTTTCGGCTTAGGCGTCCTGGTCTCACTGGATGAGTCAGACGGAACATCCTTATAAATGCTGCCTCCTAGTGATTGGACTGCACGTCGTAGAATTATAATTAAATTCATAGCTGTAAGCTTTTCCAGAACAATGACACGACACCGACTGAGTAGAGCTGAATTTAGAGAGAAGGAAGGATTTTCTGTAGTCGCTCCGATAAGTGTCAGAGTACCAGACTCAACATGTGGCAAAAATATATCTTGCTGAAGCTTATTGAAACGGTGTATCTCGTCCATGAACATAACAGTTCGCCGCCCAAATTTCAATTCATTCGCAGCAATATTCACAGCTTCTTTAACGTCATTGACACCTGACATAGCAGCTGAGAGCTTGACATATCTCAATTTACTTGCGGGTGCCTGCTTGCAAATATGCGCTATGACACTAGCCAGGGATGTCTGCAAAAAATAGTCTAGATGAAGAACAAAATACATATCAAAACTATTCTATCTGCGTGCTATACCTTTCCACAACCAGGTGGACCCCAAAGTATTATGTTTGGGATTTCTGTCTTTTCTAATAATTGAGATAAAACTGCGTTTGGTCCAAGTACATGTTCCTGTCCGATATACCCTAGCAAAGACGTAGGTCTCATCCGTTCTGCAAGAGGAATATGATTGTGCTTGACTGGTATCTTCTTCTCGAGGTTGACCTAATCATGACAGTGATATTTATATTCCTCTATCGATCATATAAGTCTAGCTTTACACTAATAAATATACATTGTTCTCCTTATATACGTTATTTGATGCTTGTCCACTGTTTTCTGTGACAGAGGCAGAAGTGGCAGATGGTAAATTTGGTTTATCTGCATTTAATGTCTTAACAATTCGATGCTTGGCTCTCTTACTCGCAGACCCAGAATTTCGTGATCTTATTTGCTGTGATTTAACCGATGGACTTGATCGTTTCAATCCTCCTGTAGATTCACTTTGTGACGATTCATTCAGGAACAAACATTTTTCAACATGTGCCTCAATTATCGAGGTAGAAAATTCTTTGGAGCATACAGGACATTGGGTTTCTCTCTCATCCATATTATAAAATGTTGATCAAGTTTGATTCTGTAAGGAACAAGAATTGTATTAAGTAGTTATGTAGTCGATACTTTTCATTGAATTTATTCATCTTTATCATGTTATCTAACCTAAACCAACTCAAATTCTTATTACTTCAACTATGCAGTTTTATTCTAATGTCAATAATTTATAATTTAACAAGATACAATAGCAGCTTCTGAATAAAGTTCAGAAATAAAACACTCATTTACGTATCATAACAATCCTATTCTAATCTACTGGTGACAAGAATTATATGCAACAATCTCAAGCTGTCTAGGAGTTTCAGTAGGGAGAGATCAGGAGAGATGTAAAAGAGAAAAGAAACTCCTGTACTGCATGTATATACATATATGTTGGTTGATCGCCGGGAACAGTACCGTTATAACGTTAACCTGGTTCCTGATTGTATCAGCTAGGGACTTAGCCAGGTAGTCGTTTTATAGCGCTTAAAGTGCTTATAATTTTACAATTCATCCTGTGACCACCCTGTATTGCCTTATCGCATCCTTAGACCAATGCGGCTTACAGAGTCGTAAACGAAAAATGTCCTTTTGACGTTTACTGAATACGATCGTATACTTACACTGTGCTCTCCAGTGATCTCCAGCTTTCTTCTAAAGCCACGAGACCAGCACAATGGAAGTACGTCGAAGGAAGACAAAGACGGCTGATAATAAGCAAACGGTGCGGCTTAAACAAAGCGCCAAGTTTGATTATGATAAGATTACCACAGAATGTCTGGAAGAAATTCTGCGGGATGAGGTAAACTGGATCATTTTTTTATTGTATTTCATATATCCATATACATATATTGGTTGCTTTAAAGGATGCAGTAGAAGATTCTGGAGTTCATGTACTGTTTTTGCAAACAGGGTGATGGAGAATCTGTTTCTGAGGTACCAATCGAGAAAGAAATTCAGAAGGAGGATTCCCTTGAAAATATACCTCCTACAAGAATTAAAATAAATCTAGAGGTTGACCTGGTGGCAGCGGTTTTATTATTTGCAGGACTTGCTACTCGTTTGTACAGACTAGAGGAACCTCGCAGTATAGTGTATGCAATCAACTTTCTATTTCTTAAAGAGATTTCAAAGGCGTAACTATTGTTTTACTTTTATACAGATTTGACGAGTTGCATTATGGTAAATACGTGGGGTTGTATATGAAGAGAACGTTTTTCTTTGATTCTCATCCACCATTGGGAAAGCAGCTTGTATCCGCAGCTGCATACTTGGCTGGATTTGATGGCCAATATAAATTTGACAGAATAGGAAGTCTATATCCAGAATCCGTACCATTATTTGCATTGAGATTAGTACCGGCACTATGTGGTAGCTTTGCAATACCTACGGCTTATCATTTAGCATTAGAACTTGGGTTGAAACCATGGAGCGCTGCCATTGCAGGACTCATGTTACTCTTTGGTACGTCTAGAAGACTATGATCCCTGAGCCTCAAAATAGCTGTCACGTCTCATTATTTTGTCACAGACAATGCATTCCTGACACAATCAAGATTCATTCTCATGGAGAGTATATTAATTCAGTTTTCCTTATTTGGAATACTATGTGTCATGAAGTTCCGGAAGATCATGGACAAACCAACACTCCTTTCCTGGTGGATATGGCTATTTCTTGCAGGCATTAATTTAACATGTGCACTATGGTAAATTTATTTTATTCTGTCGTTATATTATAGATTTAAAGTATCTAACAAGTTAATCACTTATTTTCAGTGTCAAATACGTTGGCTTCTATTCATTAGTTCTCGCGTTAGGGCTGATCGCCCGAGATTACTGGAGTTTGATACCAAAAAAGTATCTAACAGGTAGAATCCTCTATGCGCATTTATTAGCCAGAGCAATAGTCCTCTTCATAACCATAGCCAGTGTCTACCTGGGAGTATTTTACATACATTTATCAATACTCACAAAAGCTGGACCTCACGATGCTGTCATGACAAGTGCTTTCCAAGCAAGTTTAGATGGTGGTCTGGCGAGCATCACCAAAGGACAGCCTCTGGAAGTAACCCATGGCTCGCAGATTACACTGAGACATACCTACGGCAGAGCTTGCTGGTTGCACAGTCACAACCACGTGTATCCATTGAGATATCCAGATGGCCGAGGAAGTTCGCACCAACAGCAAGTAACGTGTTACTCCTTCAAGGACGTAAACAATTGGTGGATCGTCAAGCGACCTAACGCTAACGATTTGGTAGTAACGAAACCAAGTAAGCCAATAAAGCACGGCGAAGTCATACAGCTGGTGCACGGTATAACAAGCCGCGCTTTAAATTCCCACGACGTCGCTGCGCCAATGACACCACAGAGCCAGGAAGTCTCTTGCTACATCGACTACAACGTCTCCATGTCAGCACAAAATCTCTGGAGGGTCGACATAGTAAATCGTGAACAGTCGGGTGACGTTTGGCACGCAATTCAGAGTCAAGTTCGTCTTATCCACGTGAACACTGAATACGCCCTGAAGTTCAGTGGCAGACAGTTGTCTGATTGGGGCTTTAACCAGCACGAAGTAGTTGCCGATCGATTGGTAGAACAAGCCAATGCCGTTTGGAACGTAGAGGAGCACAGGTACACCAAGAGCGACGACCAAAAGCAAAGAGAAAGAGAATTGATAAATGCAGAAATGATTCCGCTGCAGGCCACTAGTCTTAACTTTTGGGATAAGTTTGTTGAGCTGCAAATGAAAATGTTCTTTGGTGGGCAGGAAAGTCAGAATAGTCATATGTACTCGAGTGGACCATTAGAGTGGCCATTGATGGCTAGAGGAATTGCCTACTGGGTTTCCAGTTACAGTAACGTAAGGAATTTATTATTTATTATAAGAAATTTACCTGTGGTATTCGATAGACTGGCACTAGATTGGTCTTTGCTTTCAGGCACAAGTTCATCTACTTGGTAATATCGTTATATGGTATTCTGGTACGGTGGCTGTGTTATTGTACTCATCGATTTTGATATTTTATTTAATGAGACGAAGAAGACTGTGCTTCGATATTTCGACCGAAGAGTGGCACAGATTTGTAACTATCGGCGAAGTTCTACTGGCCGGATACTTATTGCATTTCTTGCCGTTCGTCTTTGTGGAGAGGACATTATTTCTTCATCATTATTTACCGGCCTTTATATTCAAAGTTCTTCTGACAGCCGCTACTGTAGATCATCTGCACTACGTGATAGCGTAAGCGAAAAAATTAGTCTTCATTTTCACGAATGTAATATAAAATTTATAATTTTCTCTTTACTTTTCAGAACACGATACCGTTGGAACGTCTTACTATCCTTCTTCAAAATGGCTATCGTTGTCTGGATAGCTTTAATAATTTATGTATTCCGTAAGTTCGCTGTGCTTAGCTACGGCATGACTCCATTGAGCGCGACAGAGGTTTTGAAGTTGAGGTGGTCTGAAACCTGGGACTTTATTATACACAAAACGTAAAGGACGACGATAATTTAACGACGTAGCCGTTGAACAAAGAATCGTTTGATTCAAAGAGAAATTAAAACGTATGATTGATACGTTGCGCACACGAATCAGTTTATTTATTGGATAAAGAGTAAAGCTGGTGAAAGTGAGATTAATAGATGTAAGATAAATTCCATGGAACGCAGTGTTATGAAATTTCCATGAAATCTCTATTTTTCTAAAGGGTCTACATGAGGTTTCGTCTTATGTTTTAAGTGATTCATTGATATTATTAAAAGATCTGATTTGCTATACGATAACGTAGGACAATCTAATGAGCTTTTCATTATTAAAATTTATCATTGCCAAGAATCCTGGGAAATGTAGGACTACACATTCATTCGAGGAACATTGATATTATTAGTATTAAAATCTTGTAACAATGTCTTTATTTTTTTTTTAATGATTTTATATTTTTTAATGGCTTAAAAAACATCAGCGTCATTCTACACACGTGCACACTGGAAACGCTATGTATAAAATATTTGGATATTTATTGTTTATTTGGATAATTTATCGATCCGCATCTACTGGTACATGAATTTTATTATCATATTGTGTATGATACGGTGTTAGTATTTATAGTGTGATGTAAAAATTCTTTCGAACAAGAACAATAAACAGAGCGTCTGTCTTATTGTTAGTAAAATTAGTATTATATAATAAATAATAATATGCTGTGAGAGCGCACGAACAATTAAACTGATTCGCTCTTGCTCCACAGGTCGTGAAATAGTACCCAAATATTTTGGAGTCTTTCTGACTGGGTACAATAATAAAAATTGTTCTTAATATTTTTAAAAAATATCTTAATGAACAATAATCACGCAATCATTAATGTCGGGCAACAGAAATATCATAGGCTAATATCATTTTTTTTTTAAATAAAAATTTAATCGTTAATGTTAATTCGTTTTTTGCTTCTTCGAAGACAGAACATCTTTGAATTGTATTATTAAAATTGACATCGGATGATGGATAAATTATAGAATTTGGCACGAATGAAAAGCTAATTTAATATATGCTTAGCACGAAGTTACTACATGAAAAATGAATATTTTTGTCAAAACTGAATGAATGTGATATGGTACATGTTCAAATTTGATGACGATGTAGAATTAAAATTAAAAGTCATTTCTAGTCAAAGGGAAAAACGTAACGTCAAAGTCATGTCCGCGTGAGGAAGATTTGGTCTAACGATTACATCTGAATATTGAAAGTTCTTGCATTGAGAAAAGTTTGTAAAACTGTACAAATGGTAACCGATAATTCGGTTTTATAGTCATACTTTTTTTTTTCTCAAAATTGCGTTCACAGCTGGCACACGACCAAACCAGAGAGATCCCCCTTTTTTATCACAACATTTAAGTGACTGATTTATATTCGTCACTTTGATAGACTCAGAACTGAAGCTCCTAATTGTATCGATCGAAGAAGACGATCGATCGAATTAGACCATCCCGGGTATTGTTTGCTGGATTTCCAACTCCAAAGGAGAACGTAACTGAATTGGACTGTACTTGGACAGGGCAAGCTGCCATAGGGTAGACACCAGTCTTATTGAAGGCTACACCTACTCGGTAAATCTGTGCAAGTAGAAATTTGCCATTATTAGCACAGCTCTTAAGGATGGGATTTGCTGTTTTTATAATACTGAAATGATTACCTTTTGTTGCTGAATCTTTATACTCATGTTGAATGTAATTTCCACTAGAGAACCCGGAGTAGCTTTTGTCGTGAAGTGAGTGTAAGTCAAACGACAACCATCGGGGTCTAGGAGATGAGCATAAAGAACTTCCGTATATGTGCTACTGCCTGCTGAATTATGCGAAAATAGAGCCGAGGAAGTACGTGCCTGTGACAAAATGTCTATTCTAAGCAGGTACGGAGAGAACAAAAGGAATGTAAATATGTTTAATAATAAAATAAAAGGTGTCTTACCATTGAACACACTTGGGCTGGTACTACAACACCAATTATATCGATGTCCTTGTTTACACTGAATGTTACAGAACAATCCAGGACACTACTATTGAGACAGTCTGTCAATTGGAGAACTGGTCTTTGACAGTAATATTTCTGTTCTTGAAACATTGCTCTTAGAGGGAATTGCTGTGTATTTGATCGGAAGCTAAATTTTTTTACACACCGTGAATCAGTGGATGGAATAGGACAACTATTCCAAAGGGATAAAGGTATTGCTTTATCACAATTTGGTGGTTCCAACCTACGCATTATATGATTTGAGAATCCTTCTGGCATAATAAATGTTTTTTCACTGGAGGATATGTTCAGTAGAATGTGGAAAGCTTCACTTTGAGTTAATAAAGGTGATTTTGCAGGACCTTCAGCAAATTCCTGAGGTGTCAGTGTTAAAAATCTGATTTTTGCCAGAGCATTTCCAATGACAGACTTCAAGGCTTTTTGATCAGTCGGATCTAAACATTTTCTTATACATTCAGCACGAGCCCATCGTTCTACTGCATTAAATAATTCAATTTCAGAATTAATTTTTAAAGTATCCTGATCGAATATCATAAGCAGCGTTGTTAGTTCGATTTCTTCCCAGCTGGATTCCCTCAGTACTTCGCTGGTCTTTGTCGAAATGATATGTAGACATTTGTCCATAAGGACAGGTTCCTCAAAAAGTTTTGCAAACTCATATGCCCGGCAAGCTTTTTTGGGAGACAGATCAGACCATAAAAATTTAGTACACTTTTCGACAAGAAATGGGAGCATGTACTTTTTAGCACAGTAACAAAGCTCACAGGCTAGTTCAAATGAACCAAGATCAACATCATCTGTGTATATATATTGCAATAGAGCCTTGAATGCTTCAGGTTGAACATCACGTATCGGAATAGGGTCATTCTTCTCTGCCATGCCACCAAAGAACATTGCCTCGAACACTGGACTCGACATAGCAAGGAATAGCTTGTGTCCTTGAAGCTCTTGCTGATGCGGTTCTTGGCCTACAATGAACTTGCAATCGGACCATTGTCCAGATTCCAATAAATATTGCCCTCGCTGTGCAACCATTTGCTTGGTGATCTGCCAGTCACAGGGTAGACCCATTTCTACTGAGGTATCCAGAGTATCTGAGTTTTCTTCCAATGTACCAAAAGAATGAGAGAAAATTAGATGACTAGAGTCTGTGCCAGAAAACACGTGTAATGTTTATTTCTGTGGCAACTCTGACGTATTTCTCCAACGAATTCTCCTATTTTCGCAGTCCTCGTGCTCCCCCTATAAATACACCACTCGACATAAACAATGTCAGATAAAAATGCGTAGGATGCTGAGTAAAGTTCCTCGAAGGAGAGCCGAATATATGCTTTCGTAGCTGAGTCACCCGCGAGAAAACTAGACAGAACTGAAAATTGTAATTTGAAAAGTGAAAACTCTGACACCCTTGACAGTTTCTCAACACCAGGAGACGAGGATTCAACAAAATACCGCGCACTTCGCACTGACCATTACACGATAAATTGTGATCAATTATATTCTAAAAATTCACAGGTGCGATATTTAATTATTCTGGCTAGTTAATTCCCAATAATGTATTAGCGAAGTGTCAAAACACGATCAGAAGTCACACAGTGCAAGCAGCCACGAGAAACGTTATTCGCCATCTTACGGCGCCTTCGCAGCTTTATCGGACTAGTCGTACGTGTTGAAAAATTCAAAAACTTGACCAACGAGCGAACCAAGTATCTTGTATTTTTCAGCAGATAAAACTAGTCCGATAAAGCTGCAAAGCCGCTGTTATGTATTCACCATAGTTTCTTCGTGAAAAATGTAAAACTATGCAAGAGCCTGCAACGGACTATAGCAGTACCTATAGTCAATGATACAAATTGATAACGCAAGTTGCAAGCGCAATCATTACTGTTGTACGTACATTATTGTTTTATAATCAAAGTAGTTCGTAACTGGCTGCTTGACTTTTTCATTATGATTTACATTTAACGTAACGTAACAATGTAAACCAGCTGATATGACGCAACCTACGCATGAATCCATAGATACGTTTTTCCGGAATCGTTGATGCTGTTTTTCTTTAATCAAAAAAAGCTGATTGATATTTACTTATCTGGATTAAATCTTTAGAATTTAGTGCAAAATTGGATAGCGAGTTAATAAGTGAATTAGTACAAATTAATCGCAGGATTAATTTTCTAATTATATTACGCGTCTATCCCGATACTTTTCACCGTTTAACCGTCTTTGGCTTTCATTCTGCGAGTAAAGAAAGATTATTGAAAGATTTTATTGTATCGATAACGAGTCTAAGAATTCTGATTATTTGCGCGAAGATTATTTGGAGAATTTTGTTTTTTAACGAATTTCCTCCAACTTTTTGGTATCGATGATTTAATTCTTCCGCGTAATTTTCTTCAGTTTGACGACCGCGGTAGGTTCGTAGATTTTCCAAATGGCGCATGCACGGCTCAGCTGTATGCAATCGAACCAATCGAGACTCCTTCACGCTGAGGAATAATGCATTTCCTTGTGTTTTTATCAAATTAACGGAGTGCTGGACACTGTTCTTGGTGATATTAGGTATGTGAGAATTTATTATCTCAGCGTCGCTGTTCATTTGATCTAGAAGAATCTCCGAAAGAGGAATTCTTTTGTCAAGAGTTCAGGCGTTCAGACATTTAGGGGCACCTGCCGTCATGGGACCCACCTAGCTCCAATAGCCTCGCTGTCATTCTTGATCTGTCAGCAAATGATATTTTTTTACTTTGATTCTAATGTACGTTTATTGCTATAAAAATGCTGGATTCAATTATTCCTTTATCAACAATGGATATATTCAGTTTCAAAGAGAATATAATATTCTGGATAGGACTTCAAATTGTGGCTAATAATGACATTTGTTTTAGAAAAATTATTCTACTGTACAAGATTGTGGATACATACAGTTGTATATTTGATGTATCATTTTCTCTTTGTACTTTAAAGCAGTACGTTCTTTGCTGACAGTTATAGTTTTATCACTTGTTCGAATCATTATTATGTTCATAAAGTATTGGCAGGCTATGCAATTGTTCAGGAGTTTTTATATTGAATTAAATGTTACGTGCAGGGAAATGGATTTACCAACAAATTGCAATTACTGTAATATATTTTGGATTTGCTTAGCCTGTGATAGAAATATTTTTTGATTCAATGAGCCAATCCAAGCAATGACAAATGGTTAATTGACTTTGAAATGATTTACTAGCCACTAATTTAATACACAAGTCATTAAAGTAATATAATAATGAATATATTGATATAAACTTTTTGCATATATTATATTTGATACAGAAATAGTCGTAGTGTATTAAATCTTATTAAACTTAATGCTAGTATCACATCTTTCTTTAATACTTCAGGAACATGGCAAATACTTAAAGTACAAAGGTGGAATATTATAGACTAACTTTCTTATAATTCTCTTAACGTTTTAAAACATTATTCATAAAAAAATAGTGAACTTTTTATCTTTAATATATTATTATCAATATATCTGAGGTTAGAATAATCACAGAAGTAAGATTAATGCACAGTAGGTAATCGAGCTTTTTATGATACTTTCTAATCAGTCGTCATCCTAAATGTTGGTGTCTGATTCTGGTTGCTACAGAAAATTGTCGTGTTGCCATCCGGTTACATGTTCATAGATATTATTATAGCTAGTAATCGAACAATCACACAATCTGCAGTAATACCAAGTGCTTCCATTACCAAGAATGTCAGAACCATACATTCCTACAGCCGATATATGCTCCTGGCTCCACAAATGTAAGGAAATATTCCATTCGTCAGTAATATTGCGGTTACATAGACAACAGTAGAACATGTTACAATTGCTATAGCGAATAATGAAATCCTGCGAATTCAATGCAACATAGTTCTCACTGTCATCTTCCGATGTCTCGGAATCTGATCCATATAGGCAATCCTGATGCCATTGTCCCCTCAAGTGGGCTCTAACATTTTGATACCCAGAAATATAGCAGTCACATAACTGGCAGTAATATTGGTTATCTCCAGTGTATGAGATATCGCCTCCATATACCTCTATAGCATCTGCATGGCACCTTGCGCCAAAGTGGCCCTGTGCATTTTGACTACCATAGAGATCGTAGCCACAAATAACACAATAGTAATGAGTTTCACTTTCTTGAAGTATGAATTTCCAATTGGTTTCCATTTTTTAGTCAATTTGATAATAAGCGCAGCAAATGTGAAGAGAGGGCGAATATCTCTTGGAGAGAAGTTGAACCGATAACAGGTTTTGTGATTTTAGTGGAATGATATCTAAAATAAAAAATTTTCTTGTAATAGGAAAGAAAAGTCTAGCCGGTAAGCGGTGTCACGACTGTCCCCTTCACGTAATAAAATTATAGATGTTTTCTACAGGTTATGTTATATTTTTCTAAAAAATATCTTACCAATGTCGAAATCGTCTTTTGTCCAATGGAGAGGGCAAAAGAATCTTCGTTCAAAGTTCAATAATACAAAGACAAACTGAGTGAAAAGAATGGGAATAATGCGCTAGCAAATCTTGGCTTTTGTTCGTACTATGTTGCGCAGTGAATGTCCGTTAACGGTGTTTTGCGCAACCATAGAACATTTGAATCCAGCAGCGCGAACTCTGCACTAATATATATGTATGTTAACAATTTCTTTTCTGCTGTTATAGGAATGGGAGATGAAGATTAGTGGAATATGTATATGAAACGGTGTGCGCTGGAAAACACTCTGTTCTTGTGAGAGTGTAGCAGTTCCTAGCCTGAGACATGGAAGTTGTGCGGGATGAGGATAGGCGTAGACGCCTCAGAGCATTAGAAGATCACATTAAAGATCCTCGCAGTGTAACAAATATTGATTGTTTACTTGACACAGTCCAGGCACTGGCTGCAGACTGTGAATATCCTAGTGTAAAGCGTATGAAGAATATTGAAGCATATATGAACAGATGTGAGTACATCGTAATAGCTTAGTCTATTAATTTTTTAAGATACATAATCAATTTATCAATAATTAAAATTTATATTGCAGATGAAACAGTGGCACAGACTGTTTGTAAATTGCGTATGCGAACAGATGACTTTACATTGATTAAAGTGATAGGTCGAGGAGCATTCGGTGAGGTACAGTTAGTCAGGCACAAGTCAACACAGAAAGTGTACGCCATGAAACTGCTTAGTAAATTTGAAATGGTAAGCAGAGAATAAAAATCCATAAAATGAAACAAGTCTTCATCATCGCCTTCTCTGTTTCCAGATAAAACGCTCGGACTCTGCATTTTTTTGGGAAGAACGTGATATAATGGCTCATGCTAATTCTCAATGGATAGTCCAGCTTCATTTTGCCTTTCAAGATAACAAATACCTCTATATGGTAATGGATTATATGCCAGGTGGCGATCTGGTTAATTTAATGTCGAATTACGATGTGCCTGAGAAGTGGGCAAAGTTTTACTGTGCCGAAATTGTGCTTGCACTCGATGCGATACACCTAATGGGCTTCGTTCACAGGGACGTTAAGCCAGATAATATGTTGCTCGATAAGCACGGCCACTTGAAACTGGCCGATTTCGGTACCTGCATGAGAATGGATTCCGTAAGTAATCGCTCAGATAGATACTCCTTCCACGTGAGTTTCTAGGACAAGGTATAGTTGTAAAGCAGCGAATGGATCTGATGTTCACAGGATGGTCTAGTTCGGTCGGATACCGCGGTTGGTACACCGGATTACATATCACCTGAAGTTCTCCAGTCTCAAGGAGGCGAAGGTGTCTACGGGCGTGAATGCGACTGGTGGTCCGTCGGTGTGGTCCTCTACGAGATGCTCGTCGGCGACACACCCTTTTATGCAGACTCCTTGGTCGGTACCTATTCCAAGATCATGGATCATCGGAATTCCTTGCATTTTCCTCAGGAAGTCGATATCTCCCACTCGGCCAAGAGTCTGATATACGGCTTTCTGACTGACCGAACGAAACGACTGGGAAGAAATGGCGTCGATGAAATAAAACGTCATCCCTTCTTCGAGAACGATCAGTGGACTTTTGATAATTTGAGAGAGTGTGTGCCACCAGTGGTACCGGAACTGACCGGTGACGATGATACCAGCAACTTCGATGATGTCGACAAGGAGGACGGTCCCGAGGAAAGTTTCCCAGTGCCAAAAGCATTCTCAGGCAACCATCTTCCTTTCATTGGATTCACTTACTCCGGAGACTATCAGCTCTTAGCGTCTGGATTTAGTCGGGAAGCTGTAGACGGTTTGGAGAATCATCTGAAGAACGGAACCAGCGATGACCCAAAGATCGCTCAACTAGAGAGTCTGCTGGAGCGCGAGAGGAGGCAGGTGGAGGCGATGGAATCGAAACATCGCGCCTTGAACGCACAGCTGGAGATTATGGCACGTAGGGAGAGCGAGTTCCGGGAGGAGGCTGGAAGAGCTGATAAGGAACTGACCATCCTGAGGCATAACTACAAGGAAGCGCAGCGTCGTATTGAATGCGAAACCGAGGGTCGCAGAAAGGTCGAGAATTCGCTTGTCGAATTAAAAAAGAATTTAGAGGAGGAACAAAGTAGACGAGCGCGGGACGCGAATAATTCACATCAAACCTCTGAGCGAATAGTCACCCTGGAGAAACAGATAAAGGAGATGCAGAGTAAACTTGAGAGAGAGGCTGAAATGGCGACAAGGTTTCGCAAACAAGCGACGGAAATTACTGTGGCGCGTCAAGCTGCGGAGCAATTGGCAAGCGAGCTTCAGGTCGCCAGAGCTCAGTTGCAGGCGCAGAGAGATTCTCTACAGCAGGATGTCGCTACTCTCCAAGGACAATTGTCCAAAGAGAGAAGCTCCAGGTCGCAAGCTTCTTCCTTGACGGCTGAACTTGAGACTAGGCTCTCCGCGTTGCACGACGAACTGGAACGCAGTCGTGAACGAGAGGAAAAGGCGACGATCGACAATCGGCAATTGAATGAACGAGTTTCTGCCCTGGAGAAGGAAGCTGCTAGCTTGACCCTTGAACTGAAAGCTGCGCAAGCCAGGTACAACCAGGAAGTCGTCGCTCATCAAGAAACCGAAAGATCTAGATTACTGTCTAAGGAAGAGGCTAACCTGGAGGTTGTCAAAGGTAGCTTACCGAAATATCTTTTTCTTTTTTAATTTGCACAAAATACCTAGGAGTAGGTTCTATGCGCTTTTCTCATTACACGTCTCGCACAGGACGATCTGGAAGAACGTTCCAAGGTAATTTTTTAAATGTTCTCTTATCGAATATGGCGCATTCGCCGTTTTTATTTCGATGATCATTATTTTTCTTAAATTCTTCGACCTCTTGACTAATTGAAATTATCATTACTTTGCGGCTGCTCGTGATAAACGATTCTACAATGTTCCAAGTATGTAAATTGAGCTTAGAATTGAAAAATTGCACCATGATTCTTCTCGATGTTGCAAAGCTGATGCGCCTTTCCTCTTGTGTCTCCTTGAAATAGCTTTACAAGCGAAACTCAACGAGGAGAAGAGTAGTAGACAGCGTGCTGAACTCCTCGCCCAGGAAAAGGAACGGCAGACCTCAATGCTCTCGGTGGACTATCGGCAGATCCAGCAACGGCTTCAAAAACTGGAAGGTGAACATCGTCAGGAAGTCGAGAAGGTTAAGGTTCTGCAGGGTCAGGTAGAGCAGGAACAGCAAAAGCGGAATGTCCTCCAGAGTGAATTGGCACAGCAGTCTTCCGAAGCTGGAAGACTGCGAGCACGGGAGCAGCAACTGGTTGGCGAAGTTGCTCAGCTGCGGGAAGCCAAAAGGCAAATCGAGGAGGAACTGCATCATTTGAAGACTCAGAGGAGCGTCGATTCTCTGCAGACCAAGGAGCTCCAGGAGCAGTTGGAGGCTGAAGCTTACTTTTCGGTAATCACAATATTTCTGTACGGCCAAGGGGATGATTTTTATGGTACTGGGTTTTTTTTAACTTGTCTTCCTTTTCCATAGACTCTGTACAAAACTCAATCTTTAGAACTTCGTGAGGAATTGGATGAGAAGACGCGACTTCATCAGGAACTGGAGGAAGAGCGCAGCTCCTTGGTTCATCAACTGCAGCTCTCGTTAGCCCGGGGTGACAGTGAAGCTTTGGCGAGGTCGATAGCCGAAGAGACGGTAGCGGACTTGGAGAAGGAGAGAACGATGAAGGAACTCGAGTACAAAGACAGCGTAGCCAAACATCATCAGGAGCTTAACAGCAAGGAGCAGATAATAAATAGATTAAAGGATAGCGAGGGAGAGCTGAAGAAGTCCCTGGAACAGTACCTGAAGGACAAGGAAGACCTGAATAAGCGAGTCAAGGAGTTACAGGAACAACTTGGCAAAGCTCAGTCTTATGGGGAGGAGATTGAAAAGCTCAGTAGTAAATTAAAGACGGAGCAGCTTCTGAAGCAACAGGCAGTCAATAAGCTTGAGGAAATTATGAACTCGAAGGACTTTACGTCCGTGGGTAAAACGAAGAAGAAGGTATCCGCTGCGGATCTCAGGAAGAAGGAAAAGGATTGTCGTCGACTGCAACAGGAACTCACTCAGGAGAGAGAAAAGTATGGACAATTGGCAGCTAAGTGGCAGAAGGATCTACAAGATCTGCAAGTAAGTGTCCAGGTGGTTAAGAGCCATAAGTTTTTTCAGGAGAAAAATTTTAAATAATTATTTAATTCTTCAGGCACAACTCGTCGAGGAGAATTCATCAAAATTGAAGCTACAGATGGAGTTGGACTCAAAAGATTCAGAGATCGAGACCTTGCAGATGAAGATCGCCTCAATAAATTCTGAAACAGCCAGCGTGTCTTCGGTAGAGAACGACGGCGAAGACTCGGGTCTCTCCGAGCATGGTGCCATGAGACTGGAAGGTTGGCTGAACGTGCCCAACAAGCAGAATATCAAGAGGCACGGTTGGAAGAAGCAGTACGTCGTGGTTTCCTCGAAGAAGATCATCTTCTACAACAGTGAAAGCGACAAGATGAACGCCGATCCAGTCTTGATATTGGACTTGAGCAAAGTCTTCCACGTACGTTCCGTCACTCAGGGAGACGTGATTCGAGCCGACGCCAAAGATATTCCTAGGATATTTCAGGTAGGTTCAGTCACATTAGTCGTGGCATTAGCCACGTTTCATTATCTTCACGCTGTGACATAATATTACCATTCTAGTTACTCTATGCCGGGGAGGGTGAGGCGAGGCGCCCTGGCGACGAAGGAAACGCACTTCCGGGTCCGGAGTTGTCGCAGCTTACCGACAAACCTGGTACCCAGCCTCTGAAGGGTCACGAGTTTGTTTCTATAACCTTTCACATTCCTACCTCGTGTGAAGTCTGCGCGAAACAACTCTGGCACATGTTCCGGTCGACTCCAGCCCTCGAGTGCCGAAGTGAGTATCCTTGAAGGATCAGCGTCCCGGAGGACGAGGAAGCTTACGCCTGACTATCTTTTCAGGATGTCACATCAAGGTGCACAAGGAGCATCTCGAAAAGAAGGAGGATGCGATAGCGCCCTGCAAACTCCATTATGATCCCAATAGCGCCCGAGAACTTTTGGTGCTCGCCGGAAGTCCCGACGATCAGAAATATTGGGTATCGCGATTGTCTAGGCGCATCCAGAAGTGCGGATACAAGGCGAATTCACACGTGGATGGCACGGGGCAGCGCGTCTCGCCAAGGTAGCGTAGCCAGGCGGCTCAGCCGGGGAGACTAAGTAGCTCTTGTGTTGTGGCGTCGCATGACTGGGTGTAGTAGAAAGGTTAGAGTTGTTTCATTTCTTTGAGATCTTTAATTCTCAATTCCACCAGCCTGGCGCTTTGCGACTCCAGACGAAGCCAATGTACATAAATCTGGCTCTTTCCGTTCTCAAGCTCACTTTTTGCTAATCTCTTGAAGAACAACTTCTAATTGTGTTCCGGAGATGTCCTTCCCGAGACGCAGGGAGTTTTATATCGTTATCGTGTCTAGCACAGCATGCCAATTGTTTTATGAAGCATTGTGTGAGTCATTGGATTGCCTTGATATCTAGTTATCAAAAGTTGCACAGCTTATGGCGATGATATTGATCCCTTATCAATTAATGGAATCATGGAAAACCGTATCAGATGTTACTCCAGATAGAAGGTGGATCAATGCATAGGGTATGAAATGAAAAAAAAATTCATCCATGAAAAAAAAAACATTGGAAATGGGCTAGCGAGTATGCTTATATCGCTTTTATCAAATTGGATACGCTTTTTTGTACTGGGCAATCGATAAATCAAAATCACGCATACGGGTCCATCACTGGACCCGACAGCTGCACTGGGTTCTCTTTTTAAGTCTCTGATCACCAAGTCGTGTGTTCTTTTTATGTGTTTGGTTTGGCACGTACCTCATACGATCCTGGTCAAGCGATCTTCTCGCTTGAACCTTGTGCTTGGAGTTTCGATCTGTGCTGGAATCACCATTGGGTGTGTCTCTTGTTTTCCAGGGAATCCACGAGGTCGTCGCTAAAGCCCTACTTGTCGGTTCAGCAACGTTCCGCGACCCTGCCCGCGAACGCGAGCATGGGAAAGTGACCTTAGGCTACGTTTCTAACGACTTCCAATGACCCTCCTCTTAATTCACTTGCCTGCCAATGCCCTGCCAACGTCCTGTCCATCCGTCACTAGTACCCATCTTCGTCCAGCCGGAGATGATTCTTTTAAAAATTTATAAACTCCAATCAGATTAAAATACGCTTCTAATTTATCACCGTTTCACGATACTCTTGTCACGTGTAAATAAGCCATGCGTGTTATATATATATATAATATATATATATATATATCTATACCTCGAGTGTTCATCTGACAATGAGATGATGATCCTGCATTGGAGAAAGAAGATGGCCGGAGAGTCGCCGATGGCTTCGATATTAAGCGTTGAGATTTACGGGTAAAGGCTCACGACTGCGAGGGTATACTCCTCTCGTAAATAGAAATGCTTCTAGAACTTTTTAAAATGAAAAACGAGAATGGAAGAAACTGCTGGAACACGTGTGGTGCGCGCGGCTTGGACGCTGTCGAATAACTCCAACTTCAGGAGGAAGTATCGATATTATTGTTAGCTATGGAATTGCTTGTTTCTGACTATTGTTGCCAAAGTAATATAGTGAGAAAGAGAAAAAAAAAAAGGAAAGGGTTACTAAATGAAAAATGATTTACTACTAGCTAATGTGCGAATGATTAATTTAACGATACTTACGTTTTTTTTTTTGCCATGATTGCTAACCGACGAGCTGGGCACCGATTCAAAATGGCCGGAACGAGTACAGGAAGTCCTCTCAGAGTTCCCAAGCGGATACGAATAATAAACTCGTGCCTGCGTAATATAATTTTATAGCGGAGCCGATATTTCAATTTGATATTTTCTTTTGTATATAAAGAGGGTGTGTCAGCGAGAGACCATTACTCTACTCGTTCTACTCGAGGGAGGATATTTTATATTCAGCAAATAATTATAACCTCTTCGTTTAATTCTTTGCTGACGACTCGAGAGCCCCCGTTGTACTTCCGATTGGGTAACGCCATTGCTATACATAATTACATTGGAAGTAATAGATAATGGAGGAAGGCTCGACGCTGTCAATGTTAGCGACTTCGCCCAAGATACTTCTTGTGTATTTTTGTCGCGATAATTCTTATGCGTAATGTCGAAACCCATAGTATTATTATTTTTATATATTTCGAGGTTAAGTATTTAAGGCGTCGCTACAATTATTAAAGATTTAACTGAGAGGGGTCGTTCGCCCAGCTGGCCACGGAAGCTGCCAAAGTTAAAACGCAAACCGAAGTGTAATAACAATGCGATTAAAATAAATCGAGATGATAATGTTAAACCGGGATTAAAATGAAATGCAGAGAGTTATAGAGGGGAGATAAGGACAAACAGGTAGACAATCTCGACAGTCACTGATGGATTAGACTAATTGAACGGACCGGATGCATACATTATATACACAAGTGCTATGGAACAACGCTGCGAGTGAGCTTCATTTGTATAGTAGATGTTATTTCAATTCGGTAGATTTAAGGACGTATAATATAATATAATAACATTATTGTAATATTCAGATAAATCGTGCATAACTGGACAATTAGGATTGGACGTGTGTCTCGTGCAAGAACGAATCGCTTTACTCGATTGATCAACCGGAAGTCACGGAGTCTCCTTTTTTTCTCAGCAGTCTTAAAATACAGTCAGCGCCTCCTTAGGACTGTGGCGATTCTGATGACTTTACTTCCGTTCTTGCACAGGCTCATCAGAATGGTGCTCCTTGAACCCACAGACTGGCCTGGAGAAGCTTCATTGGGATATTGATAAAGGAACATTAGAACCGGAAGTTCTCCTGGTCAGGACTGCTGGGTATTTCATCCCCGAGATAGCGAAGAGAAAAATAGAGGAAATGGAAGAGAAAGAGAAAATAACTCAACTACTGCCCCGTGCCTTCCCCTTTTCAATCTCCTGTGAATTCCAAGGAGATCGAAACGATTACACATTGAACGAAGAAAAGAGGAAACTTGTTACAGCATATTTTATTATTCTTTAGTTATTTACAATCTGTATATTATTAATTAATATTACGATTAAAACTATTTTGTAGATAATTATTCAAATCTATTATATTTATTGTTGATCGACGGTGATTCTTTCATTACAGATTCGAGGCCGTTGCGAAATTTCTGATTCCCATGAAATATCGTTTACATATTTCGTAATTTTTCCATCGATATCCGATTATCCATATATTGTATTTATGTCGCATTCGTCACTTTAATAATTAAAGCGCGTTTCCATAGCTCATTTTAGTATCTGCTGACATCAAGAGAGAAAATAACTCAACTATTGCCCCGTGTGCCTTCCCCTTTTCAATCTCTTGTGAATTCCAAGGAGATAGAATTTATTAAGTTTAACGTTTTAAAACATTTTTCTTACAAAATAGTCAACTTGCTATCTTTATTAATATATTATTATAAATGTATCCAAGGTAATAATAATCACAGTTGTAACATTAATGCACAGTAGGTAATCAAGCTTTTTATGATACTTTCTAATTAGTCATCAGCTAAATAACCAGTATCTTATTCTAATTAATCCAGAAAATTGTTATGTCGCTCTCCTATTACATGTTTACGAACATTTTTATAGCTAGGAATCGAACAATCACACAATCTGCAGTAATACCATGTGCTTCCCTTGCCAAAAATGTCAGAACCATATATTCTTACAGCCGTTATATGCTCTTGGCGTCCCAAATGTGAGGAAATTTCCCATTTGTTAAAAATATTGCAATTACACAGACAACAGTAGGACATGTTACAGTCGCTATAGCTAATAATGAAATCCCGTGAGCTTAATGCAACATAGTGCTCACTGTCATCTTCTGATGTCTCGGAATCTGATCCATCCAAACAATAGTGATGCCGATCTCCATCCAAATGGGCTCTAACATTTTTATACCCAGAAATATGGCAGTTGCATAACTGGCAGTAATATTGGTTATTCCCACTGTATGAGAGATCGTCTCCATACTCCACCATGGCATCATCATGGCGCTTTCCTCTGATGTGGTTCTGTGCATTTTGACTACCAGAAATATGGCAGCCACAAACAACACAATAGTAATGAGTTGCACTTTCTTTAATTATAAATTTCAAGTTGGTTTCCATTTTTCAGTCAATTTGATAATAAGCGCAGCAACTATGACGAGAGGGCGAATATCTCTTGGAAAGAAGTTGAACCCATAACAGGTTTTGTGATTCTAGTGGAATGATATCTAAAACGAAAAATATTCTTGTAATAGGACAAAGAAATACGAAGTCTAGCCGTTAAACGTCGTCACGACTGTCTCCTTCACGTAATAAAATTATAAATGTACTCTACAGGTTATGTTATATTTTTCTTAAATATCTTACCAATGTCGAAATCGTATTTTGTCCAAGGAAGAGGGCAAAAGAATCTTCTTCCAAAGTTCAATAATACAGAGACAAACTCTTTCTTTCTTCTTCTTCTTCTTCTTCGTGAATATGTGGCAACATGGTCCTACTTGCAGATCTTGCAACTCCGATAGTGCGGGAAACTAACGTCCCGAATTCGCGCCGAAAACGGCGCTGCGATCGACTGCTCCGCGGATAAAAGTATTTCTGTCTCACTCTCTCTCTCTCTCTCTCTCACGATGTAAATACATCGCGTAACTTGATTGTAATTAAGTTTGACACTTGCTTCTCATGATTTTGTACAGTATCACACATGGGAAAAAATTCATAAATTACGAAACAGCTTCAAATTGAATATCGCCCTTCACCACTGAAATTACCGTAGTCGCAAGAGCTGCGTCATACAATTTTATAGCGGAGCCGATATTTCAATTAGATATTTTCTTTTGTACATAAAGGGTGTGTTAGCGAGATACTATTACTCTACTCGTTCTACTAGAGGGAGGATATTTTATATTCAGCAAATAATTAACCCCTTCGTTTAATTCTTTGCTGACGACTCGAGAGCCCCATTGTCCTTCCGATTGGGTCACGAAATTGCTATACATAATTACATTGGAAAGAAGAAATAATCGGAGAAAGATTCGACGCGGTCAAGTCACGTCATTAGAACCGGAAGTTCTCCTCGAATTTCATGCCCGAGATAGAGAAAAGAAAAATAGAGGAAATGGAAGACAGAGAAAGTAACTCGACTACTGTCCTTTTCAATCTCCCGTGAATTCCAAGGAGATGGAAAGGATTGCACATCGAACGGAGAAAAGAGAAAACTTGTTACAGCATATTTTATTATTCTTTAGTTATTTACAATCTGTATATTATTAATTAATATTACGATTAAAACTATTTTGTAGATAATTATTCAAATCTATTATATTTATTGTTAACCGACTGTTATTCTTTCATTACAGATTCGAGGCCGTTGCGAAATTTCTGATTCCCACGAAATATCGTTTACATATTTCGTAATTTTTCCATCGATCTTCGATTATCCATACATTTTATTTACGTCGCATTCGTCTCTGTAATAATTAGAGCGCGTTTCCATGGCTCAGTCTATTATCTGCTGATATCGATGAGCGCCATCATGGAAACCAGAAGGAGATTATACGTCGATTAAAATGAAATTACGGAAATAACGTCACAGACCAGAGCCAGGATCTCAGCCACTAGGCTGTATCGCTGCAAAATTCTAGCCTGGACCTTAAAAAAAGGGACTTTGATCTTGAATCTTTGATCTTTAATTCGAAAAACTGCAAAGGCGGCACGTAATTAATGCGTCCGAGCGTCTCGGAAAAGCTTCGCTACGTGCTGCTACGTCTCTACGATTTCGAATAATGGGCGAGTGCGAGAGAAGATTTGAATTTTTATTATTGTATGAATTTGTAGTTACGTATTTACTAAATGTGTCATTTATCTCTTGGCTACAGTATAAACGGATTCGAATGTCCTCCGAGTCGATCCGACGACGTCCATTCGGATCGGTTTGATATCAATGAAAAAAAAACAAAAAAGAAAGAAAGAAAGTGACAAGTAGAACTGCTACGTATATACGATAATTAATTACGATTCTTTACGATATATATACAACATTCAAGTAGTGTCCTAACTTGGCTATTCTACAATTATACTTGGACACGATCATCTCGAAAAATGACAGAGTACAGGCCAAGGGCATCGCAAAACGAACGGCGGGATCATCCTCGACGAAAGTGTCTCCCGGGATCAGGATCTTTCGTCCGCCACGTAAAAAGTTTTGAAAATTCGTGAAAACAGACGCGTTCGACGATGATCTTGATAAGTAATTTAATATCAGTTCATCTTCACGATCCTCTTCATCTCTTGAAACGGACGACGAGAAAATCCGCGTGTCTCTTTGAGAAATTTTCTTCGCGCTCTTCGGCTTCGCCTGGCAAATCGTCTTCGGTGGGTCGAAAGAAAATTCATTGAGGAATCCGTGAACGCGCCTAATTTCTGGCTCACTTTCCGACGAGACTGCAAAGCCTCGAGGCAAAAGATTATTTGCGAACCAGCCCGACCAGTGTGCGGTTCGTGAACTTTGGCTTGATTAACTTTGTCTGCAGGCTGGTCGATTGTTGCTGGACTTGATGATTCGAGGCTGGCTGATCCCTCGTGCTTGAGATACTCTGACGTTTAAATGACTCCTGCTTGGCACCTCTGCGCAGCAAAGAGAGACAGCACCTCACACACCGCTCGTGAGAGAGGGAGAGAGAGAGAGAGAGAGAGAGAGAGAGCGTGTGCGTCCATAGATAGCAGATGATATGACAAGCATAGAATATAAGTGAACAAGAGATGTCAGAGTGCAATGGTAGAAGCAGATGATCGTTGGACGTGTCTAGGGTCTGCCGATGTCATTTGATCTTTGGCCAAAGCTCAGAACTTACAAGTATCGCGTCAGATCTTCCACGTCGACCAGCATCGAATCCTGCTCCATGTGAAGATCATCCCTTCTGAGTAGACCCTCGACCAGAGCCTCGTTCAGCGCGGCGATTCTGGCATGCAGGTCATTCGCCACTACCTGGAGCTGAGCAACGTTCAGCTCCGTCAGCAGCACCCGGGAGAGCCTGCGCCGGTCGTCGCCGAGCTGAACCCCAACCTGAAGGACAATTCGGAAACAACGTTGACAATGAGCTCTGTTGATAAGCTTCACTTTTTTTTTTTTCTTTTACTTTCTGTAGCTTCTTCCTTCGACCAGATCTTTACTTACCTTCTCAAGACTGGACCGCACCATCTCGGTAATGGGACTCTGTTTCAATCTCTGTCTCTCGACCTCCATCTGCATGTGAGCCATCTCCTTGGCCTGGGCAAGAGCCATCCTTGCCTCTGTCTGAAGTCTAGCCTGCCTAGCGAAAAAGTCGGCTTCGTCTACGGGTGCACTGGAGTCGACTCTTAACGATGGCAGACTTAGAACTTGCGGTCGGAGGGGAGCCTGTTGCTTCACATCTGCAGAAGATGCTGCTGGTCCAACCGAAGAGTCATTCTCGGACACAGGCGATTCCGTGTCAGAGGGTGTCTCGTTCATGAAGCAAATCTGCAGGTTCATCCCTGGAGGAGAATAGAGGATGATAAATAATAATTCAAAAATGAGCATACATCACATCATCCACGTACCACTTTGAAGTCGTGATTGGAGACTAGGTTTGCGACCTCGTTCAGCACGTAGATCTTCTGCGTCAGGACCCATAGCCAAACGTCTCCTAATTTCTTCACGGTCATTTCGTCGCTGAAAATAAATTCCCAAAAAAAACCTGATATCTTCAAGGTACACAAAGCAATAAAAAAATTCTTTAAATCCAGGATTATACATATATTGTACATCAAAGTATTTATTCTTCCTTGAGTCAGCATGAGATTTCTCATTCACACCTGATGAGATACGTGTGGGTCTCCTTGCACGAGTCGATCGAATCGCGCTAGCAGGTCTTCCTTGTCACGATCTTTTGGTTCCGGTTCACGACCCGCTGCCACAGCCTCAACGACCTCTGCCACCCGCTCGTCTTCCTGAACAACGTATATCAATCCTCCACAATCAGTGAGCATTTTAATCCTGCGACACTCGCAGATCGCCAAGTCTCTGTCATCGAGTGACTCAAGTCCTACACTGATAACAATAAATAACACACCTATCGGAAATCTACCGGCTTCCTAATTCAATTGATCTCAACGTAGAATTCAATGTCAAGTCATAACTCAGAGATCACCGGGCTGAGAGACGCTAACTCGGCCACAAATCTATTTCCTCCTTAGGTCCTGCCAGACCTGGCGCAGCGACCTCACGCTCCGCGTGGGCGCGGATGCAACTACGAACAGGCCATCCGAGACTGTCGGTAAGAAAGGAAGCGGGTAACGTATTTATAGATCCGTTACCCAAGAAGTGGTTCCATCTACCTCTTCGGGTCTGAGCCAGACCTCCGATTTCAAAACAGAGACACCTAGACCAGACCTGGACCAACCCCATCTCAATCAACACACACATATACGCAGCTACAGGCGTCCGACTGGAATCTCTACACACTATTTCCCGGGTCGAAACTATCGCACGAGGAACGCAATTTTCTCTTTCAGACCAGTCTCGGATTATACACGTTGCATTCCCGTATATAGAGCGTGACGAATTTGTCAATTTAGACACTACGAAGTTACCTCAACCAAGTGCAAAAAGTCTTCCTATGATTTCTTCACTTTCGATAGAAATTATCGTAGGTTATTTTGCGCTTGTGAACAAACTTTAAATTTTAATAGATCGTGCCAACGTTTTTTTTCTTTATATTATACTATGCTGTCGTCCAAGCAAAAATACGACAGGGTATTTACGTGGTTAAATTTAAGCAAGCATTAATCAGATCTTTGACTGTGTTACTTACGAGATCGAAATCTTTGTCGTAAGTAAAGGTGTAGAGATCAGCGACGAATCGCGAGTCCTTTTTGTAATGTCTACGCGATTTGCCGCTGCTACCCATGCTCCTCCTTCGCCCGACGGTACGACAAGATAACGGAAGAGGAATAGGCGATAAAACGACCTGCCTCGAGTGCAGCTACCGAGCAAACTGGAATAGCTCGCTCCGCGCACTTGAGGTACCTAGTGAAAGTGTCTGTCTATCCCTAGCACAGTCTACTTGTATCCGCCGCTGTACATACAATACCTACACGCTCCAGCAACAATGTTATTACTTCGATGCTCGGTTTATACGCGCAACGAGCCTTTCGCCAAATTCATTTCTTCTCTCGCCGCCATTCCTCCACGCTCTCTCTCTAAAACGGCTACAGCTCGTTCCACGTGAAATCAATTATCCATACAACTGACTGTACTCGTGTCACCGGGAGTCTTATCTGAGAACCGGTATAGTGATTTTACTTGGTAGAAGAAAAAAAAGACACTGAATTCTATGTAAATTCCTAGTCCACTTGTCACAGCGAATAGGTATAGGACGGTCTTGTACTTGAGCGAGCAGTGTGAACCCGACATAAGTAATCGGTATCATAAACCAGTTAAAAATTTTCTAAAACCAAAGACAATGCATAATACGGTGACACTAAGAAGACGCATGATCAGCCAAGCGTGTGAACTCGCTATAGTTCATACGACCTGATACAATTCAATCCCCAGGTCTCAAAAGCAGGTTAACCTTTGTTTTACCTTCTGCAAAAAAAAAAAAAATTTTCTTAATATCATAATCTTCTTCCAGTTGAATCTTTCATGGCGGCTGAGCTAATCCGCTACGGCTTAATTGCTCATAGATTAAATATTGATCTCGACCTTTCTACTGCACATCGGTGCTCTCATGAGAAACTGGTACAGCGGATCGTTCACATCCTTGAATTCCGTCATCATCCTCATATCGTGACACTGTTGTTATCACCAGCGACACAAACTTCACATTGATTCTAGAGAATGATAAACTTCGCCACGCATCTTGATTCAAGGTAGAAATTTTACTTTATACACAAAATTGTCGCATTGTCGATAAGATTTTTTTTCTATCACTCCTACAGTGTCCTGGCGACAACGTGACACCGCGTCGGCTGCACTTGGCGAACAGACAAGAAAAACCCGTACACGGCAGGTTAGCGTCTACGTATCAAACACACCGGCGATAACGCTCTTGCTCATGTGTATAGTGTTATCAGTAACCGCGAAGCTACTCTTGATTTAATATTATCAATACAGTGAGAACTTTGATATCAGATTTAAGAAGGAATCCTGTACTCAGACTAATGTAGTCCGTAACTGCTTGCTTTGCCGGTTATGTTCTCAGTATTATTTTATACGTCGACCACTGACTAATGTAAGACGGTTAATGGAAACTGATTGAGACAGTCTGACACCTGTGGACATTCGACACCTCAGCCGGCAGCCATTGCATGGCTGATTGTCAGCTACGCTAATTATTACTTATACACAGTATACGAGGCGATCCATGTAACTTCAGCAAGTAAAAAGAAATGCCCCAAATAATTTTGAAAAATTGAGTTACTGTATTGAAAAATATTGAGTGTAAAAATTTTTTAAAAAATTTCTTACTTTCTTCTCGTTGATAGCCATTTTTAATTAACCATAAAAATAGGGTTATTAAGAAAATTATTTGTGGAATTTTTTTTTCACTGGACATGGATCGCCTCATATATTGTGCAGTGAGATACGGTATAGAGGACCTAATGATATTCTGTCACTGTTTGTTATACAGGATAGTGATAATGCCAAGTGATAAGCGACCGGTCAGTTTGAACTCCAGAAACTGGACCTTGACTGAACTCATCTTTTAAATATGTCTTATTTATAGAGCACAACTTCCCAGTCGACCAGATACTTGTGACATGCTTTGCTTGGCTATGGCCTCGTGGCAATGAATATTCTAGTGGACAGCTGTGGCAGCGGTTTCGTTAGGACCCAGTGTAACCGTAGAAAAGACGGTGCCGGGTTAACCAGCAGACAATGGAACACGTGCGCCAGTGTGTTGCTGATAGAATCACCAGGTCAGTTACCTAACGATCGTCCTCGTACCTGACTGTACTTTCCATCGGAACTTCCTGTCAAGTCAAGATCCTTAGGTCGAACGGCAGGACGAGATCTGGAGACGATCTGATGCATCTTGGAGGTCTGCTTCCTTTATGATGATCTTCACGTGTTTCACAGGGTCTGGTCAATTTGACCAAGGCACGTATCTGACCAGGAGCACTGGTGACTTTTTGCACACTGATTCCATCTGCCTGGCCTCGTGATCCTCTTGCGGTAGAACATCCCGCAGATGATGCACCGCGTTCATCTTCGCTACCATCTATCCCCACTCTGGATTTATTTTTAAATCTTGAATGTCAGGGTTTATCGCGAACGTCCTAGAAGATCGTTGATACGCTCCGATGCTGCGGAGCCGGCACGACGTCAATCGGTTTACTATGTAGCCTTTGCGTTTGACGAGTCGATCGATCACGCGAACGCAAATTAAACAGCCAGCTGGTCGATCGATGCGGGAGAATATTGAAACTTATACGAGCGCACGAGGCGACAGATGCGAGTCTCTCGTTATCGGACATCTTTTACACATTGGACGAATACCGCAGGGACGGCTGAATGTGGTTTACAACTGTGACGGCCCAACAGGAGTTCCTACGCAGCTCTGACTTCATCGTCGCAGGAGCGACCCACACGTATGTATGTATATGCTGTGTGTGAGTTATATGTGCATATGATTGGATATATGGAACACATACGGCACGTATGGTGCGTCACGTACCTACTCATGTGTCACGTGCATACATATGTGACTATGTTGTGTCGCGTAGCTCTTGTGGTTGGCGTACAGTATGTACCATTTGGTATGGTACTTGACATTCTTGTGTGCTATGTGGGTATGGCGTGTGGAGGAGTAGATTGCTGGGACTGTACCGGATAAGAGGTGACGATTTGATACAGGAAGTCAGGATGTTTACGTGGAGAACTCTTGACTTACCCTACGTTCCTCTTCGCGGGCTGCTCTCAAATGTGACTCGATGGCATCCAGATCAATCTTCGGCATGGCTGTTTCAATGTTGTAGACGTCGAAGCCACCTGCGACGGAAGGATGATTTTAATAGATAAATAATTAGGGTCAAGAAGAGTTCAGAACGTTTGGTTTACCAGGTCCATTATCGGTGTCCGCTCTGCGCTTGTCAGGTCGTCGCTGAGGAGCTGTAGGATGAGACTGCTGTCTCCTCCTGGCTTGATTTCTGGCCATCTTCTCTTTCTTCCTTGAATCTGCACTGGCTTCCGGTAAATCTTTATCCAGCAATTTATTTGTGTCTTCCCTCAAGATATCCTTAACTAGATCTGTTCCTGGCACCTGGTGCGAGCTGTGCACCTCTACTGTCTCCATGACAACCACGTCCGGTACAGGCTGGACGTATTTTTCCAAATCCACCCCTATGTCTCTTCCTATGCTGGAGAGTAAGTCGATTTCCTCGAGTTTCGTGTAGGGCGCAAGCTCGCAGTAACTTTCGGAATCTGTATTGGTCTCCGAGTCGTCCGGGTTGTTTCGAGTTTCCGGAGTGACCGAACGGTTTCCTATTTTGCCTTTCTGAAGCAGAGGCAATTCCTTTGCCTCCCGGATCAGGTCGATGTGATCAACGATTACGTCGTCCACCTGGATAAGATCATCAGCGTGATAATAAAGACGATCTTAAGTATTCCTAACCTGTTTAAAAAAAAAATCTTTTACCTCGCTAACCTCGTTGACCTTTCCGGAATCAAGAATCTCTTCTATCTCCGGAAACTGCAGCGTCTCCTTAACGGTCGTAGCAAGTTCAACGACCTCGACCTCAACGGCAACTTCACGAGGTTGTCTGTCCTCCACTATGGCTTTACAAAATTCTTCTCTCTTCTCGTAAACCTTATCAGCAACGGCCTCGTCCGGATCTATATCCGTCAAATGTGTCTCCGCCTCGATCACAGAGTTTACGTTGACTTCCGCTTCCGGTGAAAGAGACTCGACCGAACGAGACACTTCGACGCTCTTCACGTAGTTAATGCACTTTTCCGAAGATGGCAGGACGGACTCGTAAAAGGAAGTGACAGTCTGCAAAAATAAGTAAGTACAAATTCTACCTGTCATAATTTAACCTAGAAACTGTCACTTTTACGAAAATTCGTCTTACTTGTATATTGAACTTCGGTTTCTCGTAGAAAAGTTTCTGTTCGCACTTCTGTCCCTCCAAGTGATTAACACTTCCACCGACTAGATTCTCCTCGACGTTGTTATTGTACTCGTTCCCGTTCAAAATCTCATTGCGCTTCGACGTGTCACAACTCTCGAGCTCATCTTCAGTAAAATCCGTGTCAGACAACAAAGACGGTGCCAGATGTTGAAATCCTGGATAATTTGGATTTACGATACCTCGACAGCCTGCCGGAAGATTTCCTTCCTCCGACCAGTCCGACCACTCGGATGGAGTCAACTCGTGGGAGGAATCCTCGACGGAGTTACGCCCTGCGGATGCCCGACACACATAACAGACTAATACGCCGTGAGTCACTTTGGTTATGTTCCGCAGTCTGCTTACGCAACTGCTTTAATAACTAGACTGAACTCGAACTCTTAAATTGTTACGCTCCGTGAGAAAAAGACTCGGTGGATTTTCAAACGTCAATATTTCGAGGACCGTTAACACCGTGAACGTAGGCGCGAATGACCAGCTGACGTTAGTCAATGGCACAACTTATATTTAAATCGTAAACGGTATACGAATGCAATTATGACTTGGCGATTGTTGTTAATAAAAATATATTAATATAAAAATTGATTATTCATTATTAGACATACAAGTTGACTTACCCTCGTAATCGGCGAGACTCTCGGCTGAGCTACTTTGATAGAGTCTGGGCGAAGTCAAATTATTGTTAATATTATTTCGACCGTTGGAATCAACGTTTGAATTACTATGAGAATGAAGATTCGAAGTGGTCCACGCAGTCTCTTTAAAGTCAGCCTGGATCTCGTCGGCCTCTTGGATATCGAAGTTGTCGGAAGTCTGGTTACGATTTTGAATCTCCTCCGAGTTGCCTGGGACCAGACTGTTCCTCTCGAGTTGACTGCATAGTAAATTTACGAATGAATTAACCTAACTCGAGGAAGCTTCTTAAGGTAAAAGTAATATTTGAAAAACAATTCCTTATCTTTCATTGTATTCACTTACTTATTGTTCAGCCCAGGATGCAGAGGCACCGAGACCACAGCGTCCTTGAGCCGCATTGCAAATCCTTTCTGTAATAAAAAAAAGAAAAGCTAATCGATCAGATTTTTCTTAACGCGAACGACTCTGCATCAGCATCCCCAGCGCGGTTAAATTGAAAATCAATTAATTATCTTTTCCAGGATTCCGTGTAAAAACGAACCGGGTTCGACAGACGACGAGACTCTGCATAATTAACTTCCTTCCGGTCGCGAGTGTCCTCGAGTAAATTCAAAGTCTCGATTGATCGATCGAAGAAATAAAGAGCGACTGAAGAAGACTGAAGATTTAATTGAAAAGCTACGTAGGGAATTCCAAAGACAAGTAACGGAAGTAGGCGACTCACCGTCCACCATATTGAAGTTGCGCGCAAGAGAGTTCGCGTTTCCCCGTGGTTTATCGACTCGGAACCAACACCCTGGCTTCTCTAGAGTTTCTATAGATACATACAGTACAGTCACAACCTCCAAAGTGAATCTTTTGGACTCCTTGTCAAAAGAAGAACCATAACCCTCAAAGACAATCCGTCAGCGCGACACGATGCAGTTCACGGGAGGATCGAATCTTCGAACGGTGATCGATGATAAATACTACAGGTCAATGAGGAGTCTTAAAGAGAAGAATTCCAGAGACACCAAGCAGTTATACCAGCGGGGCTTGACCCGCGCTACGCGGAGGATGGGTTCTGGCGAATCGATACCAAAGTCTCTGTGTGACGTCAGGAAGCCTTCGCGTAACGGGAGATAGGGGGCGACGGGTCGAGAAGAGAAAGGAAGAGACACTGGTTAAAGAGGGAGGAGAGACGCGGAGGGTGCTGGAGAAGCATGGCGCTGAAGAAGAGACCGGACGAACCTATGAGAATCCTTGGAAAACTAGAATATCGACCTCTTTCTCTTTTTAAAGAAGTCGAGGAGCTCTTAAATCCTCTCAGGTACCAGCAGTGCACTCGTGCATCCGATGCGTCACTCAAGTCATCTCATTAGTCTTGCACTCGGGTACAGTCAATGGAGAGGCTTTTTCGAGCACGTCGAACCCAGGTCTGCCCACGTCCTCCTCCACTTGGACCAGCCCCTAGTGCTTCTTCCGTATGCAAATTACAAGCTGGAAGTCTACACCGACTGTACTCCACTGGTACGGATCGATTTCTTTAATTCGACGTTCTGATTTTAGAAGCTTCTTAGAATTATTCAGATAACTAATTTGACTTTGGAATTTTCATCAGGTACTGTGTAAACGGTGGCTTGATTTTTTTTTACTTTTAAGGTGGACTGTATACTGCTTTACGAAGCTAAGAAAAAAAGTGAAGAGATGATAAGACTGTACGGACTACAATTTCTTGAGTCATCGATCGCCAGAGCTTTGCTCACCCTCGAATTCAGCCTGAGTCTTAGTCCCAGCTTCACCCTCCATTGTCGAAACCTCCGCCCTAGACTTTTGCCATAACTGAAAGTGACCCTAATTCCACTAGCACTGACATAGGAGTATATCTGGTAAGTGGTGGAGCTATGTAGGCATGCAGACACAAAAGAAGGTATGTATGTATATAAATACATATTGAGTAGATTGTGGGTCTACACTCACACAGGTACCACGTGAATACGGTGACTCGTCACGACATCTCCGAATGGTTCGATAGGTCAAAAGAAGCCATAGGAGTGGACTGGACTGACTTTTGGAAACTCTGTATAAGGCGACTGTATATTTCAAATGAAAAATATTAATATTTTTTTGATAACAAAAAAAGGAAATTTAAGGTAAATAGGGTGTAAGGAGAGATCATGCTCTGGAAGACTCAGAATCTTTAGTTCTACAAGAGCAAATTTTATGTCTGCTTTCTTTGACATGGTGCACTGAAATTAATAGTGTTTCTCTGCTATCAGTCTTATCAAGTAATTACTTTACTTACCAAAATGAAACGGTCAGAGATGAATAATGTCTGTAGGCTTCTAGCATTCCAAGATAGTCGAACAGTCACTCGGTCATTGATCCTTTTATTAGTTTGAAATTTTAATTCTTGATTGACACTTTAATTAGTGATATTGTTAATGATGATTTTCAACACTCGTGAGAATCGACTGTGTCCCAAGCTGCGTCCTACGTACTGCGTGCGACTCCAAGTCTCTTTCTGATGATGAACCCCTCTGGATATCAGACAACGCATGCGCAATCATCCCCTAAAGTTCTTCGCCCCTCCGTGATTCTAGCCCACTACTTATTCCAGTCTCTTCCTATGGGAATTTGCCAGAACGAGTTTAACAGAATTTTTATTAGAAATTATTAGATACATTTTCATTGCTCTTGTACGAGTTCTTATCCTTATTGTTCGCTTTCTTTGCAGGTCCATTGTATGATCTTTAGGTGAATATTTTTGACAATTATTGTTATTGCACGTTGGATATACTGTGAATGATTGAGGACGTTAAGGATTTCTGATAAGTAGGTATGACAGGAATCCCTCGTATGGTAAATTGACTGCGTTTTCTTCGTTTTAAATATTTTATTGTCCTTTCCTATAAAACGATTATGAAAAATTAGAATTTTATATCCTTAGGTCACATTGATTTGTGCCTCGTTCTCACTCTTTTCTCTCTTGCAGATTCAGCTTCAGAATCTGATTTGGATTCGGATTCTTCTGAACTCATCCCGTACTCTTCTATCTGGACTGATTCTGAGCAATTTCTAAAAGCACCCTTTGGGCTTTCCTAGAACGAGTGAATTGATCAATGATAAAATTTTTATTACTCTTATCAGTCAATTTCTTACCACTGATTCGACTGTTCTGTTTGTAGATTTCTTGACAACGGCAGGTGAAGATGTAAATCTGCCGGCGAGATTAGTCAAGGAGTAAGCTTGTCTGAAGGATGTTCTTCTCACAGTATCTAGTCTGGATACAGCATCCGGTACCCTCAGCACATCACGAAATTCCTAAATAAAAAAAAAATTGACTATTTCTACCTTTTGACAAGCTAACATTAATCATTCTTGAAATTACCCCGTTTAGGTCTCCCCTCGCGATTTGAAAGTCCTGTATACCGAGGGTAGAATTAAAAAACACTATTCTAAAGACTTTAACCGATAAAAAAGAAAATTAAATAAAACAGACAAAATTCTAACCCCTAAAAAAAAAGGTATAATAAATCTCTCATAAAATAAATCAACCTCAAGATCCTTCGTTTCGTCGATCTCCGCCACGTCCTGATAAGCCTTGGTCAACAGTTCCACTGCCTTGGTATGAAAACTCATTTCTATCGTTACAAAATCCAAAAGAACTCTTTTCAAATCATGCAGCTTCCTTTTCTCAAACGAATCGATCTGCTCCTCCAAGCCCTTTACAACTCTGGACACTTCGACCGTAGCTTTCATCAGTTCCGACTCAGCTTGCGACTAAAACCCACGTCAAGGATTGATAATCATCAAAATCATTAATTAATTTCCTAACCGCCAATTAACCCAGACAAGGATACAATCATCTGCCGATTACGTGGATTTCGTTCACGTATCTTGTCCAGGTGTCGTCTCCTAGTGATTTCCTTATCCCGAGCTGCGAAAGTATTTTTCACGTCCTCCCGCGCGTGCTTGCAGATCACGGAATACTGAGATATCGGTGCGATGACTTTTGAATCTAATCGCTGAACTTCCGCGTCTCTATAATCACCAATGACAGAAAGAGTCGTAGCAAAATTGACAAGACCATTGCTGAGAGACTGATTGATATTTTCAGACTCGGCATAAGTCTGAATGACTTTGGCGACTTCGTCATTTTTGTCACGTAACCTAAAAATTCAAAATTATATAATCCCTTGATACATTTAAGGTTATGGACGATATTGACTTTACGTGCGGACACTCGACGTAAGAAATAATCAATATTCATTTATCGACTACCTGGCTGCCTTCCTGGTGAACGCCGCGAATATCGTGCAAAGCTCAGCAAAATGTTTTTCCACACCGGAAATTCTCTCCTGCACGAATTTGGCTTCTTGTTCGCTAAAAGTATATATATTTTTAAATCAATTTGATAAGCAAATCTCAATTTATTTTTTTACTACTTACCAGACATTACTCTGCGAACGTACTCGCAGCATTTTAATCTCTGACTTCTTGTTACAAAATCTATGTCGTCCCTTCGTGAAGCTTCGGACGTTTTGTTTATTTCGAGTAACAGTTGCCTAGTGGTTGCTAGTAGCGGGTGCCAGGTGGTTTATTATTCCACCACCACTGGTCACCAGGTGAGACTGCGCCCCACGTTCTATAGTCTCTACGAATTAGCTCACGTGAATCCTCATTGAAGAATACGTTAGACAAAGTTTTAGCAAAAGTTCGATTTATTTAAATACATCTAATAGTATATACGCCTCTTGCACGGTAGAAAAATATTTATTTACAAATAATAAAAATTATAGTCTAATTCCTGATGACTTGGTCCATGTGGATCAGATGTGATTATAGACGTCGTGAAGCACTGATCAGCATAAGGAGCTATGACACTAGAACAGAATCTTCTTCAACTTCTTCAGCAGACGCTTTGGATGAAACGATCGCCCTGCACCAGGTAAGTTGAGGTCGTCGTTGTAATTATTTTGGGTATAATCAGAATCGGTTATTGGAGTTGAGGACACGAGAGCCAGTGATAGGATGACCAGGATGAAGATCTGTGAAAAAATAAAATATTATTTATAATAGAAATATATTGTTTGAATCATAATATTATTTGCATACCGTTAAAAGTTTCATATTGACTATAACGATAAGATTTTTTTAAGCAACAAAAAATTCTTGACTCTCAGTTCCTTGTATAGCGACTCGCGTTATCTTTTTGATGCACGAATCGCGACAACGACGCCTTAAATACCGAAACTGTGAAAAATTTCGTAAAATCTTTCTAAGGACGAATCGAGTAGTGGGGATACATATGGATACTGGGATATTAGGCGATATGCTAATTGGTGTGAATAAAAATGAAAAGTGATTACGTCAAAAGGAAAGAAAGAGTGAGTGGAAAGTGACAGTCCATGGGAGATGCTCTTAGAAATCTTACGGCACCTTTGCCATTTTATTGGCTATTGGTAATCACTGATGACATAACAATAAATAGGATCATATGATTTCTTACTGTATCTTTATGCATGTTAATCCTGATAAGGCAATTTCACTACTGCAAAGGAATGGCCAGCGCCGACGCCGGTCAAAAGTCCCGTAGAACCTTGAGGAAGGACGACTTCCTGAGGAACTGTAACGTTACTGTCATTTCCGTTACCACAGTTTCCATGCTCGTTCCAGCCCCAACAAAGAACTCTACCTTCCCCTGTAAGAACAATGGTGACCATTAAATAATGCTACCTGCTAAGATTAACTTGGGCGACATTACCTGTCAGTGCTATGTTATGTTCAGAACCGATAGACAGTTCAGAAATTTCTGGAAGGTTCTTTATATAATCAGGCCTTGAGGTTGCTGCTTTCGGTAATTCTGGGCAGCCCAATTGACCGTAGGTGTTTCTACCCCATGCCAGTATTTTTCCATTGACTAGGAAAATTTAGCATCGTTATAAGATCTTAGGAGGTAATAAATTAATGATAGTTGAAAGAACTTAATTCGATATACGCACCGAGAACTGCCGTGTGTGTCCATCCGGTATAAATATTCATACCGGAAATGAATTTGTCTAGTTGAATTTTTAGGGGCGCAGCGACAACTGGATGGACAGTTGGATCGAGTCCGAGTTGTCCGTGTTTATTGTCGCCCCAGGAGAAAATATTCTCATCCTTGGTTTTGGCAACTGTGTGATGCTGACCGCAAGACACTTGTGTGACTTTGGACAATCCTGAAACTGGTTTGTTTTTTAATAAATTTTGAGAAAAAGGAACGTGGCCTTCGGATTGTAGGTTATGTAACAATCTTGCGCATGCGCAAACGTAAGCTGATCAGGCTTGACTTTATGTGTAATAATTTTCGTAACGGTTGGTTATTCAAAAAGTAGATAATCACCTTCGGTAAAAGTGTTTGCGCGTCTGATTGGTTTATTTTCTGAATCAATTAAACCCAATTGACACTTTCCACCAGTGCCGGACGTTAAGATTTTACCAGTCTCTGTGACCAGGGCTGTATGACGTAGACCTAGAGAAAATCTTTCTATTTTTTCTTTCATTATTATTTTTTGTGGTTCTAAAATGCAGCTTTGCCGTTGAGGATCTGTTCCTAGTTGTCCAAAACTGTTGGAGCCCCAGACGAATATTTCACCATTTTCGTTGAGGCACATGGTACTGTCCCATCCGCAATCAATGTCTTTGATAACTTCGTCTTTGAGGCTTTCGATTTTTTTAAATTTTAGCACAATTTCTTCACCAGGAATTCCTGTTTGGCCTTTGCTATTCCATCCGCATGCGTAAACACAGCCGTACTTGTCTAGAATCAAGGAGTGACCAGCTCCTCCTACGATTTTCTTAATATTCTCAGCTTCCAAAGAAACCTCTGACAAGTCCACTTCTTCGGGTACAAGCAACTGTTCCGATTGAAATCCATGACCCAATTGACTATGAGAATTTGCACCCTGTAGAGGTCGTAACTAGTATTACGCAATTTTTTATCTTGTGTCCTGACATTTTTGATATTTAATGGCGGCGCCAAAGCTTGACACATTTCCCATGATGCAATGCAAGATTAGAATACCTGGCTCCATAAGACTTTAATTTGAATTATACATCAGCTCCTCTTACGGCAAGAGAGTGAACTACTTTTATTAAACAACATCAGCCCAAGATATCGAGTGGATTGTCTAGTAGAATTTTCATTATCGATGGAAAGCAAATTTTTCATAAATATACATACGTAAATGATAATTCTCTTACCCAGGATAATAAACGAATATGCGGCATAACTGTACCATTGATGTTTAATAATTTATGTAGGTCTGACGAATTGCAAATCAAATTTTCAATGAAATATAAACGACTAGCCAGGGAGTCGTACTTACGCCATTCGAAAATACAACAAGAACTTTGCGTAATGTAGATGGAGAAATATCTTTATCTTTTATATAAGTTCCATAAGAAATTACAGGTGGTACTAGTATATCTGTAAACAACAGCAAACGACACATTCTTCCCGCCGGTAAAATCTAGCAATGTGACATTTAATTTTTGGTGAAAAGTTACATTTAAAATTAGTAATATAACAGTGAAACTATTAAAAATTCGGAAGAATATTTCACGGTGATATTTGTCTGCATTATTCGCCATGGAGGATTCTGTAATAAAGTTAAATACAAAAGAGGTTAAGATGGATCTCCTACGAGCTATAAACGAATGTTCTCAACGGGGATTATTACATACTACTAAATGGTATATTAACTTTTGGCTTATTCCTATCGTGTTCTTTGATTTCATGAGACACTTTATTCTGCAGGCTAGCAGAACTGAATTTCTCTTTGAAAGATGTGAAGCTAGATATGCATGACATGACGAATGATGCTGATCTTATGGAAAGTAACGAGGAGGAGGATATGTACATCTTGGCTAAAAGTTACTTTGACCTCAAAGAATATGATCGTGCTGCATATTTTACTAAAGAGTGTAAAACTCCTAAGGCTAGGTTTCTCTGTCTTTACTCTCGGTATTTATCCGGGGAGAAAAAGAAGATTGATGATATGACAGATATCCCACCGGATCCTTCAAAGAATGATAATCTGAAGCTACTGTGTACAGAGTTAAGAAAAGATCATCTAGAAGGAACTTTAGATGGTTTTGGTCTCTACCTCTTTGGAGTGGTACTGAAAAAGTTACAATTAGTCAGAGAAGCCACTGACGTCCTAGTAGAATCTACGCATAAGAAACCAATGCATTGGGGTACTTGGTTAGAACTGGCTGCTTTAATCACAGACAGGGAAAAATTGGAGAGTCTTACGTTGCCTAATCATTGGATGAGACAGTTTTTTGTAGCTCATATGTATTTAGAATTGCAACTCATCGATGAAGGTTTAGCATTATACTACGAACTGCAATCTATGGGATTTGAAAAAAATGGCTATGTTCTCGCTCAAACGGCAATTGCAGTACATTATAGAAGAGGTAACTATAAGACAGCGTCAAATTGAATCTGGCTTAATTTCTATTAATCCTCCAAGATTTTCTTGCGTTCCATCAGATGTGGACAACGCCATAGAAACTTTCAAACGAATCATTGAAGATGATCCCTATTGTTTGGACAACATGGATACGTATTCGAATCTGCTGTACGTAAAAGCACTCAAAGTAGAACTGTCATACTTAGCGCACAGGGCAACAGAGATTGACAAGTACAGATTAGAAACTTGCTGCATAGTAGGTAAAAAAAGACCAATCGATGCTGGAAAATCTCAATCAAATTTAATGCTTTCTGTGTTCGTTTATGGTGCAGTATGATTTTCAGGTAATTACTATAGTTTAAGAACGGATCATCAAAAGGCGGTATTATATTTCCAAAGGGCACTAAAACTAAATCCACAATATTTGTCCGCTTGGACGTTACTTGGTCATGAATTTATGGAAATGAAAAACACAAATGCCGCCATACATAGTTACAGACAAGCTATCGGTGAGTGGTATCTTAAAACGCTTATATAATACAGAATAAAAATGTAAAAAAGCAAATGAAGAATTCAATTTCACCATTGAACTGTCTGCAGAGGTTAATCGACGGGATTACAGAGCATGGTACGGATTGGGACAAACGTATGAGATCTTAAAAATGCCCTTTTATGGTCTTTACTATTATAAACAGGCTCAACTCTTAAGACCGCATGACAGCAGAATGGTGCTTGCGCTAGGCGAAGCTTATGAAAAGCAGGACAAAACGCAGGATGCTCTGAAATGTTATTACAAAGCCTGTAATGTAGGAGACATAGAGGGAATGGCATTGATTAGACTGGCCAAGTAAGTGATAATGTCTCATCGATAGATGAAAGAAATTTTAAACAATCATTTCACTATTTCCAGTCTCTATGAAAAGATAGGAGAGCATGATTACGCCGCTGCGGCTTACACTGACTTTGTGATGGACGAATTCCGAAATGCAGACAGAACTGAATTGAGTCATGCATATAAATATTTAACGCAATATCATTTGAAACGAGATCAATTGGACCAGGCGAATCATTATGCTCAAAAGTGTCTACAGTTCGATGAGACGAAGGAAGAAGCCAAAGCCTTCCTGAGGACGATAGCTCAGAAGAGGGTCAAAGTGGAAGAGAACCCTATGGTGGTACGAGACCCATTAAAAGGCTTAATTTTCACTGCCTTCCTTCTTCATATTCTGTTTCTTTACTTCAGGTTGAAGACATGAATGAGACAGATCCAATAATGGAAAGAAGTACTCGCAATGAAACAACACCTAGCAGCCAGCTCTCCCCAATGAATCTGTCATTTACTCCGACTCAATAGACTTATTTTATATAACGGGATTTCGTGTAAATAAGAAAGCGTTCATATTTGTTTTTAAATAAACGTATCTTTAAGTTATCCCTTTGCTTGTTATTTTGACTTATCCGGTAGCTTAAAAGATGACAGAAAACGAATGTACGACATTAATGACACAAGCAAATGACGATCGAATACCGAGCCTCGTGTTAAAAAAAAGAATACACGTTTTCCAAAAAGCAATCTCCATTCTCAAAAAACGCATATTTCTGTAAAGACACGTGAGATTCTCGATTACAGATATTAATATCAGTAGAATTTATAATTAATGACGTGACTCATGGATTACAAGAGGTGGGTAAGTATTAAGTAAACGAAGCTCGAACGTGCAGGGAAAATCCGAGTATAAATAATGAAATCAAAAGGGTTAGGGTTCGATTGGATAAATTTTGAAGCGACCAGGTTTACATTATGAACTCTAATCCCTATTTCGACTACACGCGCACTTTTACGTTCATTTAATTTTATGAAGGTTTCCGAGCAAAGTGAAAACTCGTAAGCAGTTTAAGGTTCACGCATTGTATTGCTTTGCATTGTTACAACCCGTTATGGTTCCGGGCAGAGTCATAATTCTTGAGTAAATTTAATTTGAGGGAAAAAAAGAGAAGTATAATGAATAAGAATATAAACTCGTTTGGAGACACAGAAGTTTCTCTTTTTGTTAGAAAAGAGAAGGGACGATGTTGATTGTGCATAACCGTTAAAGCGAACATTCAAGTTCTTCGCAACAGCAGACAAATTTAGTAGGAGGTTCTACAGGACCTGGACAAAATCATGAGATCCTTCCTCAGCAGCAACAGCAGCAACAATTCCAGTCTGGCAGTACGAATCTTTACGCAGCATCCGCATCTGGTGTCGCCAGTCACTCGGGGGCAGCAACAACACACTGGCAGCGGGTTGCATGCATCGCTGCGGCAACGACCAATGGAAATTACACGCCTCAGAACCAGCAACAGTCACAAACTTCGCAGTTACGATACTTTCAGGTAGGTCGGCGCTATCAATGGGCTCCCTTGTTGTACTTTCCAAGGATTCCCTTTAAATCCGGGAAATTAGGGTTGTCAAAAATGGCGTTGCTGTCAGGTGACTACAAAACCGTTTACGGGTTCAAACAATTGGGCCAGTCCACTTGCAGATTAGGACGTTGTAAAACTATGCGCGGGATTAATAAATATGAAACCTTCTTCGGCAATATAACTTCGAATATTTACCCGAATCCATAATGCATATTATTTCTTGAAAGAAGGCAGAGATAGATTTTATTTTACTAATTCCAAAAAAGTAGCAATTACAGAACGATGCTGCAGTACGAAGGCACAAACATCTTCGTTCCAAATGTTCAATTCAAAATCATAGATTTCTTTTCTAGCTGCCCAAACAGCTTCCCTCTGGCAATCAGTATGCGAATCAGCTCGCAGGAATTTCTCATCAGCAACTGCAGCAACAGCAGCA
>JARQSV010000329.1:2188313-2211633 GCA_030142285.1 Calameuta idolon | reverse complement strand
GCATGGTGAAGTAGATTTGCTCTTTGCTGATAAGAAGCCAGCTCAGAAGAGGTTATGTATTCCAGTTGATGACATGGCCCGACGGGTCTGATTGGAACTGGTGCAATGAGTCCCCTCATCTGAGGATGCATTGATCCAAAAGGATCGTTCGATCGATGCTCTTTGATTGATCCCTCAGGACATCTTGAAACAGTCAAAGGTGCAGACTCCACGTACTTCATCCAGTATTGACTTCCTTGGGTATCTTGAGCCTGCTGCCAATTCCTTATATTTTCCTGTAACGTTGGCTGCAGTGGTTCTGGAATAATTTGCCGTGGCTCGGAGATGCAGGGATATATTAATTTTTCTCCAAGACATTTATCTCTGATGGGACATGGCGATTTCTTGCAAAGGCAGCATGATGGCATCAGTGCATGGTAATTGTAACTTTGTAAAGTATTCGCAATATTTTCGTTGAGTAACACGTTCTTCTCCTCCACAGTAGTTATCGCATCAATCTCCATAACAGTATCAGCATCATGATCATCATCAGCAAGATGATCAAATGGAGGAGTACCTTGCTTGATACTATTCAGAAAATATTTTTCCACCGAGAACGTGATACCCTGATTTTCCTCTGGTGAATTTTTTTCCTCAAGATGGCCGTCAAGATTTTGATTCCAATTCGATGGTCCTGCAGCAGCATCCTTCCCATCCTTGACACCATGTTGGTAATGCTTATTGTGTACGAAGGGAGTTTGCAGCGCCAGCATCAGTAGCATGTAGGTATCATCCTTCTCATTTGGATCTTCCGGTTCCAGGACTTCCGGGATGTCCACAGAGTCGTCTATGAAAATCTGTGTATGACTATTCTGTTCTGGAGCGAAGAAGGGTCGTGGAGTATTCTGTAAAGAATCCCAAAAATTAGATTGATATAATCGTAACTCATTGATACAGTCAGATAGAGTATATCTATACCTATATCTATCTTAGAGATAAAAGATCTTACCATTTTCGTATTCGATGGAATTTTCTTCATCGAAATATCTAAACTGGTATCCGCTGACATTTTTCGATATTATTAATATTTATCAGTTCCACTCTAAGCAAACTTCATAATATTAGCAAATTTGGAACTTGGCACAGGAATATTTAAATACTCACTTCAGAAATGCTAATGGTTAAATATTTGGAAAATCGGTTAGTTTTATAGCAGGTGTCGATGAGTCAACCCTGAAGTGGTCGCAGGTTCATTTTCGGTCTGTGTCATAAAAGGGGAATACTAGAAGAGTTTAATGAGCATCGAAATAAAGTTTATTTTTTGCATCTTTAGTTCGGGAAGACGAAAATTACGGTTGCATACTGATTTGAAAAAGCTTAAACCGATTGATCCAGGATTTGAATTATATATATATCTGTCCTTCTCTTACGCACGCAGCGACTGATAAGTCCGTCACTCTCGGACTCACAGACGGTATAGGAAACTCGGAAAATCCAAAGAACATCCTCGGATCGAATAAAGACAGCAGACAGTTGGCGCCCGCTTGCACGTCTTTTAAAAGACTTTTTTTTTAAAATATAGCTTGTACATAATTGTCCTAATAAGAAAAATAGAATGCTTGATTTGTAAAATCCCGAAGATTCCATAGCGTCGGGAACGAGTATCAGGTCGCTCGATAAAATCCTAAGATTTGATTGTTTTTTTTTTTCTTCCTCGAGTTATATTTCGCTACACGCCATATAGTTATACTGGCGTCTGTGTATTTTCGTATACAGCTTGGAACGTAAAATAAGGTAGAGCCTTAACGATTATGGAACTCTCGCATAGGCACGAAGGCACGCAAGCATGCATGCACGCACGCACGCACGCAGCCACGCAGTAGCCACGCACGCACGGAGTCAGAAACGATTGACGGACGGCCGAGTCCGTAAGGTTGAATGTACGCACGCACGCAATGGCGCACGAACCCTGGCACGCACGCACGACTCCTTTTTAATTTAACTCGGCAACGGCTCTCCGCCTTTCAAGGTACAGTATTCTTTTTTATAGAGACTTCTTGTTCAAGATATCTTTGTCTTGTGCCCTGATACCGAAGGAATCTTTTTTGCTTATCTCGCAGTCGGGAAATAATAGTTGTTGCTAAGGCGACCAGCGAGAGAGAATCAAGAAGGATGCTTGGAATATAATTCTTATTGGGATAAGATCATTGATCGATGTGTCGTAGGGGTTTTATTTATTGAGATGGTTTAATAAATTAGACAAATAACAGTGGGGTAAGAGGAATTTTGATTGAAACTTCTAGATAGTGGAATTAAATGCTAATGAGGGGATCCGGGACTCGGTTTGATTAGTGCTTTATTGGGCTTGGATTAAGGTTTTTATGGGTGGAGTGTGATTGAGAGGTTTCGTGTGTCTACTTCTGGAGGATCCTATTATCGTGAGAGAGGATGGCGAGGATGAGGACGACGGTGAGGAAGGTGAGGATGGCGAGGTGCGTTGCGCAGGCACGCCCGATGCTGTTCGTTCTTGGCGCGCTTCGGATCGAGCGTCGCAGCCATATTGGCTATTCAGTTTGACGATGTTTGTGCGTGGTGCCTGGCGTGATTTTTCTCGTGTCGTCGTCGTCGTCGTCGCCGTCGCCGTCGTCGTCGTCGTCGCCGTCGTTCTTTTGTAAAGCTCGCGTCTACTCGTGTCGCGTAACGTTATCCTCGAAGAATTCTCGGACGGTGTTTGTCTAGGTGCGATGTCAAGTCAAATATGCCTCAAGTGGAACAGCTTCCTAAGCAACATCGCCACCAGCTTCGAGAGCCTCTGGGAGGAAGAGGGTCTCGTGGACGTGACCCTGGCAAGTGACGGACAGTGTCTCACGGCGCACAAGGTGATCCTCTCTGCCAGCAGCCCCTTCTTCAAGAAGGTCTTTCAGGTAAGAGATTTGAGAGACATTGATTATCCTTTCCTTTTTAATGTCACTCTAACTTTGAATTATTTGACAGGTTTGACTTGTCATTGTTTCATAGTTTTTCTATGCCTTTGTGATACTTTGGCAATCTGATTTACATTTTCCAGATGGCTTGTTTATTTGAAATGATTGTTGGTTCATGGGACTTAGTAAAATCATGAATTACTGGGATGACAGTTCTTATCTTGCATTTTATCAACAGTTTTGATGGATCTCATGGGATTGTCAACGTTTTTGTTTACCTTCCTGATTTTAGTCTTCCAGCAGTTCGATTTAGAAAGATGTTAAAATGTTACAGACGAATCCATGCCAGCATCCGGTAATAATTCTCCAAGATGTCCACTTCAGCGAATTGGAAGCATTACTTATATTCATTTATAAGGGTGAAGTGAATATAGAGCAGAAGAATTTACCTGCTTTATTGAAAGCTGCGGAGACCTTACAAATAAGGGGTCTATCGGGTGGCGATGTTTTTGCAAAGGAGTCGTACAAAAGGCTTGCGCAGTTGGAACAAGCGGAATCTCAGGACTCGGTATTGGTACACGAGGAGACTCCAAAGAAAAAGCAAAAAATTGGAAAGCTACAGAACAATTCGATATTGGAGAAAGCACTTACTCCTCAGATATCCCAATCAGAGAGTACCAGTGAGTCTACAGCCAATGAACAAAACTTCAAGGATTCTGATCTCTCAGAACCTTTGCCTAGTCCCATCTATCATCGGCTAGAGATGAAAGTTAGTGTACAACATAAGGATATGAAAATTACACATCTGGCGTAAAGTAATAAAATAATCTCCATGGATTATTCTATTTTCCAGATGGAACCATTTGACATACCTGTCGAAGAATTTGAAAAAGATTCATCACCAGCGAAAGACCTTGCTAAGAGATTGGATACAGGGCAGACAGAGTGTACGCAAGGTTTGTTAATAATTTTATTTATTCCCCATCAAATATTCTACGAGTCTTGAAACTATTATTACGTAGTTGTCACAAAGCATGATTTTTGCGATTTTTTCAATCCGCGTCTTTTGATAATTTATGACATCGGGTTCTCTGCAAGATTAATTAACGTCTCGGTACGATATTCCAACTGAATAAAAAAAAACCCATTGAAATGCACCCTTATTTCGAATTCCGCTTATCTATACTCTTTACATGTGGCGCACTTGCTATTCGACAGTAGCACGCATTACGGCACAAGGTATTTAAAAGTTGTCGCATCCCATTGATATCATCGAGAGCCTCTCTACTACCTGTCTCGTACTTGCACTGTCATTTACATTAGGCAGTTTGTCTGCACGATTCGTTTTATTTAGTCGCAAATCGTTTTCCTGGCAGCACCTAACGCGTGTGTCTACCTTGGCAACTCGGACCGACTACCGGCGAGGGCCTTCGGTACCAAAGCTTTTTCTTTGGTATTTTCGCGAGCTTTCAACAGTTTTAGTTTCAGTCTCAGTCTCAATTTGCTCAATTAATAACACGGCATTTCCTTTGATCGATGTGACGCGCGCGCAAGAGTAAGAGAGAGAGAGAGAGAGAGAGAGAGAAGTAGAGAGTGAGAATGAAAAAAGAATGCATGACCCGAACAAATGAGAAACCGAGTGCGTGCGTGCGTGAAAGAGACTGCGCGAGATAGTACCTAAAAAAGTACATAAATAGCAAGAGAGCGAATGAGCAAAAGAGATAGAGTGAGCGAGTGAATGCTAGAGTGAGAGAGAGAGAGAGAGGCGAATACAGAGTGAGAAGGAGATGCTGCGATGTTGTACAGTAGATAGTTTAATAGGAGCCGTGTCCTTGGCTAAAGTTTTCCGGAAGTCGCTAAAGCGCGATGTGCTGATGTGTGGCAGGGTCTGGGAACAGCCCTGCTGAAGACATTTCCGGTTTATCTGGGTTATCCGGACTATCTGGATTCTCGGACGCCAAGCCACTGCTTTACGCGTATCAGCAACTACCTTACGCCGAGCTTCTACCCAGTCCCGACATAATCTCCACGTGGGCGTCGTCGCGTCCGATGGATCACCTGGCCTGCGATCTCATGAAAATACTCTTTACGCCCGAGGAGAGAATACTCTGCAACGTCAACGGTAAAATGGGCAAGCAGCAATTCGACAGCAACAAGATACACCTGATTCGCGAGGTCCTCCTACACTTCAGCGGCATTGCGCCCAACAGCGTCGAGTGGGAGGAGGCTTGGAAGAACTGCGTTACCAAAATCGATACGAGCAATAGGGGCTTGAAAAGGTATCTGTTTCAGAGACGCTCCGTCTACACCCAATGACTAGGGCGTTTTAGGTCAGGGGTCAAACGGAAACGTTTCCACTGGCTGGAATAAAACATACGAGTTAATAACGGCTACTACCCCCCAATACAATGTATACACGAAAAGTCCATCCCACCTGGAATCTCCTGGACGAGAAACTTTTTAACCTCAAAACCGGCGCCTCGATGAAAGATTAATAATCGCGTGGTCAAGTGCATCATGGGTAAACGCCCTGATATCTATAAGTTTTTAAAGTTTCTCATTGTCTTGCGAGAAGAAAGGCAAATGCGCTCTGCACGTTGTACGTGAGCTCGAGCGTGCTTGTGGGGAGGAGGAAGTGGGTGGTGAAAAGGGGTAAGGGGGAGAGGAGGACAGGGGAGAAATAACACAAGCGGGTACAGCCTGATACATTTGTACGTGCAATAGCATCGAGCGAACGGAAGACGCCATTTACACAGTGACTGTGTAAGATGTCATTTTCTTTTTTGACTGAGAGAAGATTATTGGAAGTATGTAAATGGGGGTGGACCTTTGTGGACTGGATATCATTTGGAAGGTACTGGTGAGAAATAATAATAATAATAATAAACAATAATTATAATAGTCGATAGGTCGTTGACTGTTCATGGGCATTAGGGAGTCTCTCTTCACAATATTAATGTGTTCCAGAAAAAGCTCACCTCATTTGGAAGTGTCAGCGCTGATTCCTTCGCTTATAAGTTTCTCACCAAGATTCCATAACCTGACTGATATTTGGATCTTAAGACGGGTCCACCCTGGCGCAAGTGGAGAACGACTAATTTGGAATCTAAGAAATTGCTAGAACGTTAATGTTAATGGCGTGGTTAAGGAATTAGCATATACGCTTGATGTTTGCTTTTTCAGCAAATGACGTTTCTTAAGCTTTTCGCCCTTCTTTGATGGTGACTCTCTGGTTTCCAGTCTGGCAATTACTTTTTTCCTCTTCGAGACGATATATTTTATACATGGCGTCTTGGAAATGTCTCAGGACTATCCTGCCTACGTGTCTATAGACAGAATGGAACCAATTCAGTCTCCGTGGTGGCAACGGATATTTTTCATTTGCTGCCAAGTAACTGCGACGATTCTCCAGGTTGTTTTTAACGTTATGTATTAAGTAATTGAACATTCCTTTTTGTTTAACGGGGACTGGAGAATGCTTTCTAACCTCAAAATGGTATATACTAATATATAAGAATGTAATAAGAAATTCTTATGCAAAATCCAGTGCAGGCAGATCTTTGCAACTCGCACCGTTACCTGCACGATACTTTTATGCTGAATAATTAACAAACTAAAGTGCGAGCTGCGTGCAATATTTTTAAAGCGACAGATGCCCGCCTCGGAACTTTGCACGCGTCTCGTGCCTTTACTTTGCAATTTTTCGTTACAAAAGTGGAATTTCAGTAATTGCGAAATTTGCACAAATCTGCGTGCACTCTTGTTCGATAAGGATAACACATCAATTACGTGTAATTAACGTTTTTCGTAATTTGAAATTCAAGATGGCCGTTTGTACTCTCCAGTCGTCCTATAAGGCGTGCACTGTGTTCGTGCAACAGTACGTACTCGCAGTCCTTATACTTACGTGTATTATATTTCGTCAGTGTATCTGGCAATGAGGATGGACAGGAGGACGTTAAGCTGCGTTCACATGCGTACGAGCGACAGGACGGTTAAATAATTATTCACGCGAGCATCACGCCGGTACGAGAGAGAATAGAGAACATGAGTACATTATAAATCATCGCATACGTTTGGCAGCCGGTTATACAGAATGCGTGAGGTAACTAATGACTTGGTTAACGAATGGAGGTATGAACGAGAGTAGAGAGAATAAAGGTAGATAAGTAAATAAAGAAGAAGAAAAAAAAAAGGCATAAAACACACAGTGTAATCATGTATTGTATTTATGTAATTTCACGCGAGCGTCGAAACAGTGAATGATTCACTAGGCCTATCGGGTCACAATTTAACGTTAAGAGGATGGTAGCTTTATGAGGAAAAAAAAAAAATTACTAGCAACTTAAGGTATGCTTGTAGATTATTTAAACGAAGTGACGCGAGATGGCGTCGTACCTATTAGGATATATTGCAATTGTACGTTTCGATTGGCCGAGAGAGAACGATCGATGCGAAACTTTCACGTTCGATTCATCCCCTGAATCGCAGTCAGACGCGAACGTGTAATTTCGGGGGTTGGCACCCTTGCTGATTAACGATCGATTAATATCGAGCGTACGATTTAATTTAGACGCACCCCGACGACTATTTAAATCGATATTGTACGACTGTACACGAGGCACACTGATCGATCACAAATAAACATATTTTTCATTTTTAATGACCTTTTTATTCAGGAATAACCGTGTCATGATCCTCGTTAGTATAAAGAATGTCTAGGGATTTACTAGGGAATTTATTGGTTAACTCGAAATCCTTGCAGGATCCTCAAAGCCAACGGTGACGGTTATTCCTGAGGCACGAGACACTTCCGGTCCATCTTCCGCACTTCCTACCCAACGATCCGATAAAGTCGAGCACCCGTGCGACGGCAGTCACGCGGATAGTCGAGGTCTTAAAGAGTCACCTGGTTCACCGGTGGACACTTCCAAGATGGATGCCGAGAAGAGGAGTGACCTTACGGAAGGACGTTCCTTGTCCTCCGAGTGTAATCCAGGAATCTCACAGGAAAGCTTTCCTTCCTTTACCAACACCGGGATACCCGAGTTTCCGGAATGCTCGCAGGCGCTGAAAGGAGCACCGGCTGCGTATCCGCCGTTTCCCTGTCCGTTTTGCGACAGGGCCTACACCAGCTGGGGATTTCGTAGGAGACACATAAAGGCAGTACACACAATTTCACCCAGTCTAAATTGCAAGTGGTGCTTACAGGTGTGAGCTAGTTCTTAATTTTTTTTTTCTCAATTTTTACAAGCAATTTCATTTCGCAATTGTTTTTCTTTGTACTTTCCTCTCCTTCTTTTTTTTTTACTCCCCAGGTACTTCCTAGTCACGCCGCTTGGAGGCGCCACGTTATATCCGCTCACAATTTATCAGCCAGCGACGCACACAACGGACTGCTCATCCTGGAGGAGGCACACATGGTTCTCCAAATTGCCCATCCCACTAGGTTGGACACCCTTGTTAATATCATTAAGCAAAGTTCACAACAGAACAGTGGACAAGACAACGCGTAGCGTCTTAAGCCGTTTCACTCCTTATGCGTCTTTACTTTCTTCCCAAGTGCCTCTGGAGGAAGAGGCCTAGTGCCGCTTTTTATTCAGTATTTCGTGTTCTGCCCGACAGGGCTAATAATACAATTGTCCTTTCTTTCTTTTTTTTTTTTATTTAGCTTTATCAATCGATGCTGCCACGTTCATAAGTTCTGAGCATGCTGCTCAATAAACTCAATGTATAAAACTTTTCTATAAAACATTATTTAACGTTAGCTCGACGACCTATGGGACCAACAGGTGATACACATAGTTTATAATATTTTAATGGGTGTCGTTAACACGATCGAACTGCGCCAGGAGCTACTAGTTTGCGACACGTACTTTACACTGTGATCGTTAGTCAAGTTGCTTGATTCGTTCAAGAGAGACTTTTCTTTGGACGAAAGAGGAGATGGTTATTTTATATTTATACTGTGCGCTCTTCTGGGAACTCTGTCAGGAGAATGTAACGTAGCAAATGCCGTCTCGGAATACTCATTGTTATTCGATACGTTACCTTCGACACGTTACGCTCTCGGAAAAGCATCCTCGTGCATGCTTGTACGTCTTACACGTTATACGTTATAGTTATACAATATAGTTGCATCTATATCTATAGTTTATTATCGATGGCCAGTATAGCATAAAGAGCAGATTTGTCTTTGTCCCTATTACGATTAAACGTTACTTGATACAAGAATTAAAATGTATTGTCGATTTTTTTTTTAAATAGCGCACAAAGCAAGAAATTAGGCTTTAACGTTTAATGTATATATTTAATTATTTATTTATCACTTAAGTATTAACAATACATATCGTTGATCGCGATAAAGTATAATAATTGTCAATCAAAATATTGTAATACGGAGGAAGTAAGAGAGAGGGTCGGTTGGGATGGCATTTTATACGGTTCATTCGGACTCACCGTACCGATAAGGATTATTACGCTTTGACCTATCTGACAATGCGGCTGATTTATAAGAATGGAATAGAACTTAGATAATAGTGTTAATACCATTAGGCAGTTGCGTAAATGTTCCGTTTTCTTGATTATGACTTTGATAATCTCCTAGCTGTGCTGAGCGGTTAGGAAGATCCTGTCTATATAGTTTAATTTAATCCTCCTTCGATTGGTCCAATTGGGTCCTTTTCTTTCCCTTGGGTCCCTTGAATTCACAAGGGACTTACAAATCCGCTACGTAACCTTCAACCACGATTCCAGGTGCAAGCTCAGTGGTGACGCTCTCCGCGTAGTCCAGGACGTTTTCACGTTCCTTCTGACCCCAGGCTCCTTCCCTACCGTATTTCTCGGACATCCTGACCATCTCGTTGGGACTCCATTCCGGCGAGTCCCGCCGACTTCCACTGCTCCTGTAGACGACGTTCGACTCGTAGACGTCGTCGCGACCCGAGTAGCCTCCGTAACTCTCGTAGACCGGGGTACGCTTCATGGATGCACGAGGATGCTGCGTCTTTCGTAGCATCGCCTGTCGTCCGGCAAAGTACTTGGTGAGTGGAATGAATATCTTTTTTCTAGGGCATCGCGATGGACTTTGTTATCCTACCTGGAAGTTGAACGGTGGTTCATCCTCTGACTCTGGATGGTTGTTGTTACGACGTGCCATCATCTGCATTTCTTGAATAGGATTTACTCTGCGATCGGGACAGAAAGATTCAAGAGAATTTCCAGGTACGCATCACTCGTGTCTCTTCTCTCAAATAGGAATGGTAGGCGATGTGAGAATTTTTTTAATTGAATATTTACCGACTATTGCCGCTGCTATTTCTGTTCAGCTTGTCTTCGAATTCCCACTCGCCGGCTCGACTCTCAGGCTGATAACTATTTTGAACCCTCGTCGTGGCTCCTGCTTGATTATACGGAATTGGTGGCGGTGGGACCTTTTTTCTAGAGCGAATCGATCCGGAATTATCGTAATTGTTCTAAAATTTCAATGACAAGGTATGTCAGAGGTTAATGCTGAGATTAATGCGATTATTATTTTTGTCCAGTTTCCCGTCAACTTACTGAGCGAGGATTACGAGCGTTACTAGTTCGCACGGGGCTACGATTACTGGCTGGCTGTGAAAATCCGGAAGTTGACTTAGACCTGGGGACGTCTTCCGGCGGACAGCGCACGGGGACATTGGGGTCCCTGGAAAACGGAGTGTTGATCAGACTCTGGCCTCCGGCGGTCGGTGCGTTTGCTACCCGATGAGGAGAGTTCGTTGTTTGAACCTCGACGTCTGGAATTAGAGATGACCGGGTCGAATATTACGGACTGTCAGGGACGTTTGCGTTCTATGCATCGAGATAAGCTCCAGGCTTGGGAACGAGAGAGATAAGAGATAGAGAATAGATCGCAAAGCGACATCGAGGTGTCTTAGGATCACCCGGATCGCTTGGATCAGAGTGGTTACCATTGTGAATTCGCGACTCGTTTCGTGCACAGTGCGCAGGCCTAGTCGTAGGACCCAATCCGATTTATCGTCAAGGTTATAGTTTAAGAGTATCAGGAAGACAATAGGAGTCAAATTGAACTGTGGCTAGGCTCGTGAGCTTTTGCAATAGGCACCTCTGGTGTGGACGTTGGCGTTGGACCAGGGCACGGTTTGGCGGCGTAACGGCGCATCCCAGGCCTCGTGCTCGTCGTCAGATGTCAACGATGATATGGATCTGTAGAACGCATTCTCACATAACAAAATTGCGGATGCGTGCAAAATTCAAAATTTCAAAAATTGCTGCTTCGCCAGGACGAATCTCATTATACCGCGCGTTCACCGTATTCCTTCCTTTGTGCTTTTTTGTTTTTCATACTCTTTTTTCGTCTTCCAGCTTACCCGGTTCCTTTATGCATCTTCGAGGGATCGTTCATGAAGCTCGTGTCAAAGAAGGGCATCTCTTGACGCATGTCAAAGGGCAGTTTGTGTACTTGTGGTGGACGTCGATTTCCCAGATAGGACGAAACCTTTATCCCTGGCTCAACCCTCTCTAGGGGTACACGGTCAATGTTCATCCGAAGTACCCCCACTGTCGCCTGATTGTACAGATGAACCTGGACCGTAGGTAAATCGTGTTAAAGTTGATTGATCCACCGTCGAAGATGGACCCAGGTCAAATGTCAGGATCGTCATACCTGTTGGCAAAATTGCACGAGGTCTTGATAACGGGCTGCACGGTACCGTAGGAGGACTTGAAATATACTCTTCGACCGCCATTTGCTGCTGTAAAACCTCATGAAGTCCTTCGTCTCCTGATCCATCTCCCCCTTCAGGACTGGACCCATTTCCTTCCTGACGGCATGACCCCTGTACGCTACAAGGTTCATTTGAAGTCTGAATAATTTTTTAACAGAAGTGACGTACGCGCTTATATATTTTTGGATTTTTTTTTAAATTTTCTACTGGCTCGAGCGGTCACAAAAAACAAAGCGAATGCATTTGCATCGGAAAAATAAAAACAACTTCCGGTATCCGTCCTCGTCGTACCTTTCTGTATCGCTAGCGCAGCTTCTTCTTGCGTCATTTCCTGGCTCGGGCTCTTGCTTATCGACGCTTTCTTCACTGAAACATTTCCGGTTAATTTCATGCGATTCACTCGCTCAAAATGAAAAGCCTTCAAAAATTTGTCTTTCGAGTTTCACTGATAGTCAAAAGGGTCAAAAGGTTCGCTCAGCCATATTCGATTCGTCGTAAGATTCGTGCCCGTCGCTTTACCTACCGACTTCCTTCTTCCCTTTGGTCGCCTTGGTCGCCATTGTTTTTCTAGCCAGAAACGCGCGCATCATGCACTGGACCTTTATGATTTTTTTCACCTGGGTCTCATATAGACGCGACAGGTACTCCTCGTTGTAATATTTGAGGAAGACTTTGGTCTTGCCAATTATCCAACCTTCCATCTTTAATCTGATCAGCAGCAGCCTGCAGTTGTCCTTAGTCACTTCCACGTTCTCATCGAAATCAAATGCCAGGAATTTATATCTGTGGATATCAGAGTATACGTTGCTAGGAGGATAGAGATTGAAGGCGGGCATTTTATTTTTATTATTGTCTTCATCACCTTCTGATGAATTCTTGAAATGGAATTCGGTGTGGATAGCCACGTTGTCTGGCCTTAGCAGTATCCAGGACAGCCAGGGCTCTGATTTGCTGTCTCACAACGTCCCTGTAGAATCCTTGCGGTATACCCTCCAGGTCGGCTCTTATACACCTGACGAAGTGGGTACCACCACTTCCGCCTCCTATCGAAAGATTCTTCAGGATCTCCAGACTGGTTGACCGGAAGACGGCGGCGCAGGTTCGCATTCTACGAGTTTGCGAGAATTGTCCTCTCGATGCGGTATTGAACTTCTAAACAGCGATACAAGAATATTGGATTCAAAGAGGAGGTAAGGTATCACCGGAAGTCGATAAAGACCGGATGTCTCACCCGTATTTTCGTATTGTCCTGCATAACTGCACTCCATTTACTCTTGACTGTTTTTTTCTCAGGAACTTTCGGCTCCTCGACAACGACCGTCAGGTTCCCGGATTTCGTCAACTGGTTGAGGAACATCTCCTTGACCGCATCGTTCCTGGAGAGTCGCATGGTCTCGATCATTTCCGGCGGCAGGAAGTCTCTGTTCTTCTCAGCAATCTCATTGGCCTCGTAGACGAGCTTCCCGGTGTAATGAGCAACGGTGAACTCGTGCGAGCTTACGGGTCTCACGTGGAGTCCTTTGGAGGACTTTTTGATCCTCTCCAGGATGTATTGCGCGTCCTGCATCTGTCTCGAGGCGTCATCGATTATATGAAAGAGTCCGTTGTTCCTTCCCATCAGCTGATCTATGGCTTCCTTATTGTCATAGAAATGAAGCTGCTGTACCGGTATCTCGTCCTCTTCTTGCTCTTGCTAAAATTGATAATTCATTGATTCCCTTATCAGAGTCATTTATTGATTTAACAAAGGTCTAAAGGACCTTACCATTTCCCAAGCAAAGACTCTTTGGTTATAATGACACTGAAGCTGTTCGTTCATTGTATTTATCACTAATTGTTCTATTCTGTTGACAGAGAAGCACTCGAATCCATAAAGATCCAGAACGCTGATGCTGAACTTGTCACCGCTGCCATTTTACATAAAACCATTAAGAATCACCAATAGAATATATTCTATCAACGAAGATCCTGAAGAATTAAAAATAACGACTGGACAACTCACAAAAGAGTACGGGTGGTCATGAGCTTAAGATTGATGTTGTTGACGAGCCAGTCAACGAGGCGCTGATAAATCGTATTCGCCAGAACGTCCCTGGCTTCCTTTGCCTCCTCGCAAGTGTGTCTTCGTCTGACAGCGGAGCCTTTTTTAATCAAGCAATAGTTTATGAGTGACCAGGTAAACTTTTTATGATCCACGCTCAGAAGATCGGCAACTGAAAACAATTGATTAATATAATTAACAGTAGTCATCGTTATTACGAGTTTACCTTTATTGGCAGTATCCATATTGTCGATTTCAGCCTCGCCGTTATTCCCTTCGGTAAACTTTACTTCGCCGAGGATCAAAATGGCCGCCAGGATCTTCCACATCGTGTCCATCAAACTGTCCATTTCCATTATTTTCAGATCCTCTTTAAGCTCTGCGAATTTAGCGGAATTCCCATAAGGATCGTTTCTCACTTTGAACGAGCGTTTACTTCCGGTGCTCTTATCACCGATTCTCAAGTAACGAAGTTTCCTTCCCGTCATCAAGAAGTAGTCCCGCAGCTTCCCCTTGGCATCCAGGCCGTCGTACAAGTAATAAAAGATATGGAAGTTCGACTGATTTCTACGAAGGAAGGGGGAAAAAAATGAATTAAAGCGCCTGGGGATAGGCAACCACGCCATGCATCGCGGTATAAAATCCCGAAGAGTTGCATAACGTAAGGCGCAATAAATTTTCTATTTGCATTTATCACAACGAAACAGCTTACCTGTCTCTCGTGGAAACTCTCCACTTTTCTAGCTGGTACAACCAGAAAATGGCGCCCGATGCTTTCCCGGTCGAACCAAAGGTGGTTTGTGTCTGCAAGACGCACCTGGTCGAGTTTGGATTCAATGGCGTCGCGGCGTGACTAAACGCATGGAGTATTTTAATGGCCTTCATCACTCTCACTCCAGTGTCTTGCAAACCCTAGAACGACGTTACTTTTCTCTAAGTGAAAGCCTTTCACTTTTCCTGGTTCGTTAATGCTATTATTATTGAATAACAATAATATCTCACTGTGCCGTACCTTTCCAAGATAGAGAAGATGCCTTATGACGTGTAACATGTTGGTCGTTTTTCCAGAATTACTTTCACCCGCGAGAAGAATGTGCTGAGGTTCCTCGTTGTGCAGCACATCTTGAAATGCGCTGTCCGCCACTGTGTAGATATGAGGTGCATTGTCCGATCGAGATTTGCATTGATATTTCGTGTGAAACTGCAAGATACGTAAGGTATACGTTATTTGGATCTATATATCGATCAGTGGATGATCTAGAAGACTAAAATTCATACGTGCGGTCCATAGATGTCCTGATCCTCGTTTGGATTTAGAATTAGAAGAACGTCTCCGATGAAACTCTGAAAGCAGCCTTGTTTCAGTCTCTCGTGTATCTCATCCAGAATCGCATCTTCGGAAAGATGCTCGAGCGCTGCCAAATCTTCCACAAACATCGGCTCGGGTGGTGCCGTTTGATGTGACTAGGAAAAGAAATTTTTATTTGACATGCAAATCAATTTTAGGAGATATCAAATAACTAACAGACCTTCAGGAATCCTTTGCGAACGATCACTTCCGGTTTTCTATCGACCTTTCCCTTCGCGCTCATGTTCATGGCTAAGGACTTGATCTCCTGAGTGAGCTGGATTAAATTTTTTTAAATGAATTTCTAATTTTTAGATATTTGCGTGAGACTCGAAAGGACCAGAATAAATGATGATCTTACCGGATAATCATTGTCTGGCAATTCTGAGAGAAAAGGATGTTCTATGATTTCCGCCATGAAGGGTCTGTTGTCCGGGTTCTTTTCAAGACATCTAAAGAAAAATAGAAGGACCATCCTTAACAAGGTAACAGGATCAACTCGCTCAACAGACTGTCACGTACTCAGATATGAAGTCATTGAAGTTCTGGGACCAGTTGGCAGGTCTGTAGAGACCCGGTGGTGGGTTCCTGAGAATTTGAAACAAGGCTCTGGTAGGGTGCATGTCCTGAAAGGGTGGTTTCCCATCAGCCAATTCAATAGCTGTGATTCCTATCGCCCAGACATCCGCTCTACTTCCATAACCAGTTTCAGGATCGCTTTTGCTCGTGACGACTTCCGGCGCCATCCAGCATGGAGATCCGATGCAGGTCTTCCTCTTGCCCATCTCGCCCTTGATCATCCTTGAGAGACCAAAGTCGACCAGCTTGATCTCACCCTCCTTCGTCAAGAGGATGTTACTCCCACGTATGTCACGGTGGATTACGTTGTTCTCATGAAGATGGACCAGCGCCTGGAAGATCAGACACAAGTTCCGGGTGAAACTAGCTCCGCATCCCCGTCCTTAAGGGCACTACGCGATCCTCCACGTCCCACGATCATGTAACGGAATCGCTTATAGATTTACTGCAAATTGAACGATCCATAATTTGTGGCCGCTTAACGCACGTGTAACAAGCACTCAGTCCTGAGCCGGTTGCAAGATGGTGGCATGCGCGTCAAATCATTAATACTCGACTCATCAGCTTGAACTCTGCTGCAAGCCACTGGATGTACTCAAGTGCATATGTAGTACTCTAGTGGAAACTAATAGAATAGCTTAGATACACTGTAAAGATAAAATCAAAGTATCACCTACAAAGTTATTCAGGACCACTGTACCACCTGAAGTTGGTCCTACCAGAGAATCTAATACAAATCAAATGTACAGAGCCACCTTCAGGTGGTTCGACAGTCCTGAATAACCATGCTGATATATTTATAAGTAACGCTAGAGAGTACATATACTGAGCGAACGTTGGATCGTAATTCCTCAAGAGTTTCTTCCTATTATCCCTCGTTTATATTTCTCATTCTTTCGCTCCTCCTTTTCCTCCTCTTCTTTCTCTTCCTCTGGTTCTTCTTTGTGGGCATTTATTTCGCGTGTAATTTGCCGGCATTAAACGTCAGCGTGGTCTGATTTACCGCAACAGTGACCGTGGACGAATTGCTACCGGGCTCAGGGAACACGTAGGTGCTCCAGCAGGGAATGAGAGAGAGAAAGAGAGATAGGTAGTTGGTAAGAGAGAGAGAGAGAGAAAACTGTACTCATTGCTACCCCGCAAATGGACACGGGGCTGACAGGATACAAGAGTATGGCTACGATACAAACACCCCAAACGGCTACTAATGATTTAGTGACAAACTGCCTGCCCCGTAAATATTATAGCAGCAAGGAATGGCGGCCCATAATGCCTTTCGGCAATGCGACATTACATGCGATGCATTAAATGCACTGGTAACGCACGCGTTACCGAAGCGCTCGACTGCCATAACCTAAAACTCGTACAATTGCATTTCATAAAATTATCTAACGGCAGCTTCGTCTCGACTTCTGTACTCGCGTGGTGTCCTAATAACACACATTAGAGGGTCCTTCCGTTTGACAGGGTCCGTGACAGCTTCGCGTCATAAGCGTCGTAAGCGTCGTACTCATCTGTATTTATGACAGCGAACCGATTGAATGGTGATGACTGGTACAGTCACCGTCACAAATTATATTACATTTCCGTAACTTTCATCTTCCGTTCGTTTTCCAGGAACAGCCGACTTCCGCGAACCAAGAGATACGTTTCCTTTTTCCTGTGAAGATCGCCGAAGAGGAAGGACAGGAACTACTCTGCGACAGGATCTTCTTCGTTCCGAAGAAAGAAGAGACAGAAATTCTCCTGGGAAAAATTCTTCCTGCACCACTTTGATTGAGAGTCAAAGAACTCGGGAATATCAGACGAATTTTCCGTTCGTGAAATCCAAGATGTCGTCCTTGTCTAATAATTGATCTGCCATCTTCTTGCAGGTAAATTATATTATTTTTCTATTATTTTTTTTTAAATTTCATTTTGACAATAAATCCGTACGTAGGTATTAACTCCTGACAGTTTCAGTCATTATAAATGCTCTATTGTCCCTATACAATTCCGTGTGTTCCCAGACAATTAGATATGCCGAGTATCTCGCAGCATCCAAAGTGGTCCACGGGAAAATCGTAATTCGCCGGTTCTCTTAATATCTCTTGATTAAGGATCGCTCCCCTGACGTTTTTCAATGGTCTCCCATGAAACACACCGATCTCGTTGTTACCTCAGAGTGCATCTCGAATTGGCAATTGGTTTTTGCAGAGGACTGTAATGCCAGAGAGTCTTTGTACTCTGGCTGAGGGTATCCCGAGGAAGAGATGCTGGGTACGAGAATGAGGATGAGGATGAGGGAGAGCAGGAGGTGGGTTTCATTTGAGAGGAGGTTAATTAGCGGACCATCTCGCCTGTCTTATTTGTAATTTATACGCCATAGAAGGCGGCCATTGACGTCGTTCCGCGTTCACGTCCACGGCCAACGAGCGGCGACGTCTTCGAGTCGATTCCGACGCCACTGCTGGTCGCGCAATGATGTCGAGACAAAGGACGCTGCCCCGGGACATACCATCGGGCACAATTATGTTATAATAACCCAGCTACTCCTCGCAGGTGGTATTTATTGCATTCGAGACGCTGCCGCGGCCGTCCGACATTCCAAACTCCCTGATTTTTGCAGGACGCCAACTGCAGGACGACGGCAGCTGTCCCTCGACGTCCTTTCGATCGGCCTGACGTTCAGGCGTCCTTGGACCGACGCGTGAGAGACGCCCTGCTTCTTATCAATCTCTTTTGCTACTTCATTCCACTCTGGATCACTGACCTTGACCACTTCTTTCAGGATGTAAGCTATGTGCTCTTCGCGCAGCTTCCGGTCGGATGACACCAGTCCTCGGACCAGGTCCATGACAGGGCCACCTTCGCAGAGCTAAAAGAAATGGTATCGATTAGACTCTTATCGTGGTGGATCAGCGGATGAGACGCGATAAGGTCGGTTCCCACAGGATCCCAGGGTCGTTCTAGAAATGGAGTTTGAGCCTCTGGCAGTGATGTTAAACAATAATGGAAATGCCGACGTAATTGAGGAAGCAATCTGGATCGGTAGTACAGTCGGTAGATTAGAATTGAATTGTTCTGCGGTTTAAGATTGAATTGTTTTTAGCTGTTCCGTCGGTGTCTTCCTTCCTGCGCTTGCTCCGTCGGTAACTACAGCTTACGACCCCATTGAACTGGCTCGTACGATTTTTGGTTCGTGTCTGGGTAGACACATTGATCGTCAGGAGTCAAGATCAAAGGGAAAGAAGCTTTACTGGGTGTAATGGCGTCTTTTGTAAGTCAATCGGTGGCAGCGCCAGAGAGAGAGAGAGAGAAAGAGACTGGCCGAGCCATGTAACGACAATGTGGCGAAGATTTATTGCTGGCGATAATTCATATCAAGCGTTTACGGGCGTCGGCTGTAGGCGTCGGGGTAGGGAGTACCGACGCTCGTTGTACGCACAGTGTATAAAGAAAGAGAAAAGGATAAAGTTATGGCAGCAGCCTTTACGACTCAATGTCAGCGATTAATCGCGTATCGATACGTATAAATGATATCGTCAATTGAAAATCGAATTCGCTGATGTAATATTTATCGAACAATGTAATCCAATGGAATTTATTCCCCCGGTTTATATACTGTTGCAAATCGTGCATTGCAATTTAAGATAAGTAATAATATTTTGGCGCAGTGGAGGTCCGCCCGTAAATTAGCCCCGCGACGTGCCGGAGCTCACCTGCGTATACGAACGAGTTTAATGATTGTTTAATGGCCACGTGTGTCGTAAATTATCCGTATATTCGAGCGTCTCAAATGCTTGAAATTGCCTCGAGGGGGGGGACGGACGGGTGGAAAGGAGGGAAGGGGATGGGTCAGGAGTTCCATAGGTGTGTTCGCATACTCGCCGGCCGGGCTCGGATCAGCACAGTGTAAGCTATTGGTAATCGATGATCAATGATTATTAATTTACCTCCATGATCAACCAAATCTGATCGAAGTCTGTTTTCTTTCCAGAACGCTTTCTGTATATTCCATAAAAATCCGGAAGATTCGGATGCCCGGCAAAGTCCCTGAGAACTCTGTACTCCTCGACGATGACGGATTGACTATCCGGCGTGAGCTTCTGGATCTTCACGGCTACTCGCTTGTTCCCTGAATCGATGGATCAAGCTTTGTAAACCTTTTACAGAGACGCTACTACACGGGTCTTATGGAGGGTCTACGGTATGGTAGTTCTTGGATGCGAATCGGATTCGCGACGGTTCGCATAGGTTCTGGAGTTGATCGACACACTGTGTATCTTTTTCGAGGAACTTACCGGCCTGCTGATCAACCGCTTCGTAAACGTCCCCGCAGACTCCGGATCCGATGCACTCCTTCAGAGCATACCTCTTTCCCGGATCTTGAATGCTGTCCAGCCTCTGAAGAGTGCCTGGTCCACCTCCGCCACCAGCACCTCCACCACCATCGCCGTAAGGATCCCGTCCGTTGAATTCATCCTCTCTGGACCGCCTGGGACCAGCTTGTCTGCCATAGTCATCCATAGTTGATTTTTTTCCTCCTCACCGCGTGAGAACTGCTTCCTGGGTCCAGGACGTGGCACCAGGACGGATGATCGCACCTATAGATCTCCTTGCCGTCACGAGATGAGATCTCCTCGAAGCTCCTGAAGAGTATCGCCTCTGGCTCGAACCCAAGTGTTTTCAAGCTGCTACAAAGGGAGTGCTAATTATTTTCGAGTAGCGCTCGGTCACTGGTAATCGTTAATTAGTACCCGGAAGCTTTGATGCTTCTTCGATAAGTGCATCCTAGAAACGCATCGTCGTGTCTCGATCTTCGTTCCCGATTTTCTGTTATTCAATAACGCAAACCGACCGCCAGGATTACACGTTAACCGTGCTATCACCGACTGCAGGTAACTTGTGCGGCCTCTCGACCCTAGATCCGTTTATCGGCTCTGGTCGTTACGTAAAATATTTTCCAGAAGGATCAAGGAAGATTCGTGATCGACATTGATCCTGGGCGAATTCGTTATTCTGACTGGGACAGAAAATTTTGATTAATCGAATCCCCTTGATCGGATCGTATCTCCTGGCGTTCAAAGAGCCAGTCTCTTGTTTCGGAGGATTTTCCTCTCCCTCTTCCCTGATCCTTTCCTTTGTTCGTTCCGTCTCTTTGTTCCGTTCGTTAATTAAGAAAGTTATCATTTAATTTCCCCAGTACCAATTTCTAACGTACATCGGACCAGGCATGCAAATACCAAGATAGGTCGTTAGCGAATTTATTTATTCCCGACTGCTCCGGCACTTCTTTGGCATAATCCATCGATTTGTCGGCATGGCCAGCCTCGTGTAATGCAACTTTTTCCTTCTTGTAATCGAGGCGAGCGAGAGACGCGTCATTGACTATATGTGAAGACCATAAGAAGTAGGAAGATGCACGACTGTGCATTGGATTCTCACTCTCCCTGCTTAGCTGTCTCTCTCTCTCCTCTCTTATTATCTTTTATTGCAACTGACGACTTGCTAAATTATTTATCCCCATTACAATACCAGTCCGGTTACTTTGGCTCGGTGATACCATAAGAATTCAAGATGGATAATATTGTCTTGAAAACATTGAAAAAATCCAGTAGCAATGATTACTTTGACACGGTATAAAAATTCCACTGATAAATTATTACCCTCGATCGCTCAGCCATTGGCTTCTGTCAATTTAATTCGATCCGAGAAATCGGCTTGCGTCTTCCCTTCCGCGAAACTCATGCAAGATTTAGCTTCCTGGTACGTTCGGCTGAATCTCGATGTAAATAACAACGTGTAATAGGAAATCACTGAAACAAGGTCCCCCCGGGAGTCGAAGCCTACCGGGCGAAGATCAAGCGAGCGTTAAAAAGATTTGCGAACACGTGTTCTGGCACCTTGGTACGGCCCTGAGCCAAGAATGTTAAATGTAAAACGTTTGCGCACCAGGGGGGACTTGTTAATTGCGGCATTACCAGGATCCGCAAGATAAGGACACCGTGTCCCGCCGCGAGACCAGGGTGCAGAGTTGAGGAACGACGAAGACGACGACAAGGATTAGTCGGCTACGATGGACGAGAAGGTAAGTGAAGAAAACGTTTTGTAATGAATTTACAAAGTTCGGCACCTGGACGATAGATGGCTAAACGGTACCGAGTGAGTAAGGGATGAGCTGGGGTGAAATTTTAGGACTTAAAGAAAAAGCTTGAAAACGGACCAGCGAGAAGATGGGGACGATTGCGTAAAAAATTGAGAAAGGATAGCACCAGGAAATAAGAGAGAGTGCTCTTAGCGTCGCGGCGCTTCAACTCACCTCTAATTAAGACGTCTGGCAGGCTGGCAGGTTGCAGGCCCCGCGGCGTCCACCCTCGCAATGCGAGCACCCCGAAGAGCCGAGGGTCCTCACCCCCTGCTTGGCTTCCATAATCCAATAAGGCCGACTTAATTAACTAACTGCTAACTCGCAAGCCTGTTAGCTCATTGATTTCCTTCTGAGTTCCCAGCACCCTCTCTTGCCTTCGTCCTGTACCTCTACCCACTCGCGTTGCTTCCTAGGCACTTCTTGGCGTTCCAGCCCCTTCTCTGGTATATTGGAATTCTCTGGTAATTTTTTAAGTCCCCGCACTATATGCCATCCACATCGTGTCTTTTACTCTAAATACTTGAAACCTCTATTGGTCTTCATATTGTTACCTCCATTCGAGGATCAGTCGTGCTAATAAGATTCCAGTGGACGATGCTTCCTGACTGCGATTGAATTTTGTCCCTCGAATGAACCGAGGTTAAGTACATTAGCGATTATTTCTACATTGGAAACTCCATTTTTCCACTTGGACTGTTTCCGTCGCTGACATGAAAACGATCGAAGAACGAAAAGTTCATTTAATGTTCGATCGGGCAGTCCGACGAGGGCTCTGCCAGTGGTGTCGAAGACAAAAGAATCCAGGGATAAGAAGAGAAGTCGCTCTCTTCTAATCTCGGGAGATAAATCTGTGAAAAAGATCAGGAACGAGTCGCGATAAATTAACGCGTTTTATTGTCACTCGGTACGATACTCAAAGGTGCCGCGATCTCTGGACGAGATGGATACGATGGAAGTTGGTGCAGTTGGCGACAATGGCGGCTAGGACTTTCTTCTTGCTCCTGGAAACGTCCTCCGGATGCTGCGTGATCCTATGGCGGTACGTGGGGGCGCGTGCGGTTTCCGCCCACGGCTTCAAGGAATAGTACCTATGGTGGTAAAGAAAATGAAGGGAGGCTCGAGTGACAGGATGGGGGGATTACCTGTTTACTCTGGCTCGGTCGATATCGATTTCACGAAATCGATAGTCTCGACTCGTTCCAACGGGACAAAACGTAGGAACGCTGGAACGCTGGAACGAAACTAACCAGATCGCGCGGCACTTGCTACGTCAAACGCGGAATTTTCTTCGCTATTTATTGGCTCATACAAAATCAATAAGGCTCGGAAGGGCGAGCGACTCTCTGTCAGTCCTCTGTAGGTAGGAAGCGCAAGACAAATCGCCGATCCAACGATAAACCTTGTACCGGTCACACTTCGATTACATGCGGCGGAAATCAAAGGAACCTACGGCAGATAAAGTTGCACTTGATGAATAAACATGGACGAATACTCGCGTGGCTTCCTACTAATACGGGTTATATCGGTTTGGCATTTTGCCACTGCCAGTTCAGCTGCTTTTTATTTTCCCGGCTGATTCGTCGCCTCGTA
>JARQSV010000329.1:2157051-2187291 GCA_030142285.1 Calameuta idolon | reverse complement strand
GATCAGTCGCACCCGCGAGTTATCAGACATCAGATAAGACCTAAAGGCCGTTTCACTTGCAAACCGTAATCCACTCCTCGACAGTGCAATTTTGACACTGCACAAAACAGCACCAATGAAATTTGCAATGACAGCGTTCGGTGCGTCTTTGTCGTACAACGTTGTAGCCTCGTCCGCAGCAGAGGGAAGCACATCCGTCTCCACCGGAACTGGTCCTGTTGCACCTGCGACCAGCGGTACCAGGAATGTCGATGGTTGGATCACGTTCGCAGAAATTTGGAGATTTTTGGTAGTAGAAGAGCTGCTTCGCCAGGTCACATGGTTTCCGTTTGCGACCTCCTCTTTCAGTTCCGGTAATTACGCCACTACCACTGTTACCACCACCACCGCCACCACCGCGATGTTTCCTCTTTTTCTGACGCTCGGGTCGACGCCGACGGGAACCACGTACTCTCGTCAACGGGGTCACGTTCCCCAGGTTACTCTGAGCCACCAGAATCGCACCCCGGAAACGATCCTTGAGCGTCTTTCCGACTATTCGAAAGTCTGGCGCTACTTTCCAGCAGGTCTTCAATTCGCAGGACCCTGACATTCCGTGACATTTGCAGCGCACCTGCATGTTCGTCGCGACAGCCTGAAATTACAAAGATTTCATACATCAGTACAGTCAACGTGTCCAGGAGTGACTCTTGCAAATGACTTGACTTTCGCCAATGACGAAGACGTGGAGGTTCCTTGGACACGGACGGGGGTCCGGCGGACGTAGGCACCTCCGCCGCGTCTAATCGAGTGCACACGAGCACTGGACGGATTCGGTGGGTAAAAAAAGGTGGCAGGAAAAAAATGGTGAATCTAACGCGTTGTACAAACAGGTATGTGAGTCAATGGAATAAGGTGAGGGACGAATACGGAGGTTCTTTTAGACAAAGAGGTGTCGCGTACAAAACAGTTAATGAGTCTACGGCTGGGTGGTCCAGCCCGAGGCTTCATCTTAATAACCTCCAGAGCCGAGGCGAGAGCCGACCTGGACCGAGATGGACGAAGACTCTGGAGAATAGGGAAGACTGAGAGGACCGAGAGGATTGGAAAGATTGAGAGGACTCACTTCCTCTTCTCTTCACTCCGCCTTCGGTTTGACTTTCTCAGCCCTTCTGGTTCCTCCTACATAACGCAGAGCCGAAGCAGCCGCTAAAAAGTTAAGAGTTTCGAAGCAAGAAGAGGAAATCAAGGAGACAGATGGGGATAATGCACAAGGAAGAAAAAGATAACTACGAAGAGTTCAATCATCGACACTGGATAAGACCAATCTTCGTCAATGTCAAAGTTCACATCACGTTATCTCGATCGTCCCATAGACAACATCTCTGATCTATTGATTGATCTCATCGAAACTCACCAATCGACCTGCATGATTGTTATGCAGATTGACAGTCGACTGTATATCTCCAGCCTTCTCTCTAGAGTCTAGGAACTGTTTCGAGAACTCCATGCCATACTCGAGGTTATGAGAGCAGCCCCCCCATTTCCACTGCGTACCCCTGGCCTTGGCTGGTGGTCTACCCCTGTAGCTGGAAGGGTCACATCCACACGACAAGAGTCTCCCCATGCTGCAGGCTCGTGCCACGCTGTGAGCAACGCCGGCAGCCGAAATTGCGTAAGCAAAGGCCGTCTCCCTGTAGCCTGCGAATAAGAATAAGAATGTATTTGATTGTGACTCGAGTGACGCGCGTCAGTCCGTATAGCAAATTGCACCTAAATCGTGGTGACGGCATCGAGACGCCAGGAACACGCATGGGAAGCCGATATCGCGAAGAGTCAGCGGGAAGTCAGGCAGTCAGGCAGGGTTGGCTTCCGTAGAAGGAGTTCGGTAGCCGAGCAGGGAACAGACAGCCATCAGACAGAGTTCAGAGGGAGATTATTCAACCGTCCGTCAAAACAAAGCGCGGCCATCAGCAGCGGCGGCCAGCGGGCATCCCACTGTCTGCATGTATAAGCGATCTCGCCGTGGGGTTTCCGCAGGCGCACTGCCAAACGCTTCACGACCGTCCTAACCTCAAAACTCCGCGCGTCCTCGTGTAGCCTCTCTCCGGCCTCGCGTAGCCACCGACAGCTGGACCCTTTCTCAAAAATACATTTCGCGCGTCGAATCCGAACTGAAAGTGAAAATATCTTGTGCATCCGAATACAAAGAGGACGACGTGGCGTCCGTGGGATTTCACGTGTTCACGAAGGGACGACTCGTCAGCTACGGTGGAGTACCTGCTCGCACGTTTTAAAACGTGTATAACCTAAAAGTAAGTAACAGACCTGACTGCTGCGATGCAAGCCCTACGCGGGTATAGAATTTGGAAACACTTGATCGTGGCGCAAGAGTGAGGACTGTGGAGTTGGCTCCGCAGGACTTTGTAAATAATGCGACGTCAAATACAGTTTTTCTTCGGGCACGACGTGGATCTCGGGAGAGTTCGGCGAGTCCGGAGTCGGATTGACGGACAGCTGAGCATCAAACTGCAGTGGTGGCTGTCAACTTACAAACGATACGACACATGACTGGCTTCGAGTTGGAATACAGAACGCGCGCCTTCTTTATAGGAATGAGCGCTTCGGCAGCGGCGCAATATATATCGACGGCCAATGCGTTTCTACCTCTTCGGCCAATCCGATCTCCTCGGAATTGCAGTATTCATGAGGCTGCTGCGCTTCGCCGCCGTAAGACGCTCGGACGTGCTGCTACGCGTTGTAACGCGCTTCGATGCGCTGCGCACTGCGCTGCCGAAGGATTTGTGGCATTCGAAATCGACACTTGATGCTCCTCGGTTGGAATCGCGAGCCCGTTACCCGGCATCCTGACCCATTACTTTCGTAAACTGCCATTGGCTGTCCTGTTTTTCCTTTTTTCATCCCTCCGGCCATCTTTCTTTTTGCCTATCCTCTCTACCGACTATGGAAAGTCGCGCCATCTACCCTCCCGATGATAATAATACGCTCTGCTGCAGCGAATGGGGCTTTTTTTTTGGACAGGCAACAGGTAACGAGATAAAATCGAAGAGTCGAACTAAATAACAGTGCACGGGTGACGCGGCGTGTAGCGAAGACGAAATAAGAAGAGTAGCAAAGAAGAGAGAGGAGACAACGATGACGCTGATGGTAACTAGTGGCAAGTGGTAATGTTAGTGTCGAGTTGCTCGAGAGGCCTGCAGAGTTCGCCTTTATAAGGACATCTGGTGGGAGGGTCGGGAGTTTCTCTATATACGGCTATTGGCAGCAACTGTTTTATAATGCAGATAGCTACTGGGACTGCTGGACAGGAGCAGGACGAGGGGACTCGTAATAAATCCTCTACCGGGAGTTGTACGTCTCTCCAGCCTCCTTTCCTCATCCTTCGTCTCCCGCGTCTCCGCCACCCCGTCCACGACGCAAGTACGAGGATGAGGACGCCGGAGCTCGAGGCTGGAGTTGAGGTTAGGGCTGGAGGAAGAAGACCACGGGGAATGTCTTCTGTCTCTTTGGCTCCTCTCGCAGAAAGGATCGCGGTAGTCGCGGACGGCACGAGGTTCACGTTTGTCAGTTTGTCCTTTGGACGTCTGGACAAATCGAATAAAGAGCGTCTCGAGGTAAATGAAACTAATCTTGAATATACTTTGCTGGTCGTCTCTGACATTTTGTACTATTATTTTAAGCGTTAATTGGCTCCATCGAGTGTCAACGATTATTTTACATGGAAACCAATGCGAAGCACCGAACGTCGAGTCCCGTTTGACATTCGGCAGTGGCTGGTCCACGTGTGTGGCCTCGGAACGTGCGTTCCTCGTATTTTCATAATATATTAAGTCGTTTACCACGGCGGCCATGACGGCCACAGTTGAGTTATGAAATTCAGAGGGACTTTACGACGCGTCTCTCGACTAGGTGGACCATTCGAGGATGAACTTTGCTGAATTCGTCACGGTGAATTTCTAAGGCAAGAAACGAACGTACGAACGAGTCAGTTAGAGGGACGTGGGTCAGTTCTACTTTCTTTCGGACAAAGGACCAAAGTGACGCGTCTCGTGAAAACTCCAGCACGCAAGGAGCAGGAAAATTCTAATGGAGAGAGAAAAATCAAGGATCGAACGGGAGCAACGATTGCTCCTGGACCTGTGAATCCATAGATCGATGGAATCGAGAAAAAAAGAAGCTGCGGACGGAAGAAGGTGTGGACCGGTCTCCGTCCCGGAATGGGAAGCTGTCATCGACACCTTCCGTTAAGGAATCGCGGGAGAGACGATTCCTCAGGAGATAACGAGCCAGCGGAGTCCTTCTTTCTCGTCTCCCGTTTCTCGCGTCTGTCTCGTAACGCCTTAGTTTTCAGGTCAGGTGCGCCTGGTTTTCAGGGTCCGTCGTTCGTCCCTCTGCCACATTCATCCTCCACGATATATGTTTCCTCTTTCGACGCACGTACGAGACGAATTTATATGTCACACCGGAGAGTGGTCCGTGCGCGTCTTGTTATGGAATTGGGTCAGGTTTTGGGTCCCCAGAGTCCCTTTGATTTAAGGAGATTCTCTTAACGTCCCTTCGCGTCCTCCTGAACCTCTAGATCCTCAAGATCATCATCCCCGACGTCCACCGACTCTTTGGACCCGGTCCAGCTTAACCTTTGCCAGACCCTAAGAAGAAGGACGGCGACCCGACCCCTCCCGTCATTCCCTTTGATAATTTAAAAAAAATGCATTCCTAACCTCTTTGGAGCAAAACGCTACTCTGCTGATTCCTACTGCTCGCTGTCAACGAGGAGCAATTCCATCTGTGCCATGTAAATTGGTGTTGACACTCCTTCACTGCCATTTGAAGTCCCTTCATGGCTGCCACTGTCACATCCGGATTCCTGTGACAGAGTTCACGCTGCTCCTTGGTCAGTCCTGGGATTCCGTTGCACACGACAGCGTTGCCGTTCACCCAGTCGTCCACGGAGTTGCTCTTCAGACACATCGCACTGTAATTCACGATAACAATAATAGTCACACAGAGATTCGTGATTTGGGGTATTTTTTTGATTTTTTTTAAAGAATTGCAGAAAAGTGGTCAGTGTCTCGGAGGTCGAGGAGCTAATTTTCCCACGCGCGCTACCTCGATCGGTTTGAGTGATTTTGGGGTTCGGGAATTCGGCTGGGGACATTCCTCCCGTGGATGGTATGCCATGATCTCCTCCCAAAACCTCCCGTTATCGGATTCCTCATCGTGAACACGGGCACTAGCCCCTTGCTGCTCCTGGATCCGTCTTCGATTAAACGGACAACGTGCTCCCCTTGGTCGGATCGGACCCCTTAGACTCGAGACTCGTCACCTGGTACTCTAGCTATAAAAATCGGTACGATTCCAGGAAGATCCTAAGGCCCACCACATTTCTTTCCCCCCTTTTTTGGACTCTCACTCATGCACCGTCGCGACGCCTACGCTACTTCCAATTTATTTCGTATTAATCTCTGTCTTTGGTTGGAGAGAAAAAAAAAAAAATTGGACATTACTTTCGGCGATGTACTAATAATTATGAATTTTTAATATGATTCTAATTTCAGGATGGCGTGACTGTCTGCTGTAGATCAGACAAGAAGCAGGATCCTCGGCGGCACTTATAACTATTAGGAGTGGCCAGTAGCAGCAATCACTTAAGATACACGTCCTGAGGCTCCGAGATGCTAAACACTTAAGAACGTCCGCTCGAGCGTTATCGGATCTTATTGGCTCTTTGAACGTTTGCACTTTGACCTTCGTCTCGTAAAACTCATCGAACGCAAAGCAGACGCGCTCATAAGCGCCACGAACGGAAGAGCCTGAAATTAAAAGAACCTGCTGCTGCCTCCTTGAGTCGCGTCTGCTTTCATGTGAACTCGGCTTGGATACCTCGAGGACCTCCTAATCGATTCTAACATGAAAAACGATCGCTGCTCCTAAGGTTTCCGGAGTCCGTAGGACCCCGATCGATCGTGCCGATCGAACTATCATCGACGATCCAGGTGTGATCGATCATTCGATCGATAAGGTCACGTGGTGTAATTGAAATTTACGAAGTCCGTGAGTAGATTTATTAGCGTCCTATCGAGCACACGTCTGTCAGGAATTTTAGAATTGATCTCGAGACAAATTTCTGTGATCCATTTTTTTTTTTAGATTTTGGTACCAATGCTCGCTGAAATGGGTCCAGCTACAATCTTGGGACATCGTGCTACGAATCACTAATGATAATGAATATCTGTGAAATAAAAGCGATGTCGGACCCGGTGTAAATAAAAAATTCACTGGTCAACTTGGAACACGAGGAGGAAGAGGACAAGGCGCTGCTGCTGCTGGCGACGATCGAGACCCATGGTGGAGTGTGGGAACATAGGAGCGCGCCTTCAGGTCGTTGGGGTTATTGAGGGCTCCCATTACCGGTACACCGTCCTCGGCTATCTTTCGCGCTATTGATGATCTACCGAAAGCAGATTAATGATTGTAACTCGGGCAACAAATTGCTGGACAACTTGGAGTAGCCATCGGCAACCTGGAGTGCTTCCTCAGCTTCCTTGGGTAGCCTCAGCAGCCCAAAGTGATTCCCTTGGATCCTTCACTGTTATTTATTGACTCCAGCAAGGCAGTAACGTTACGCTAATGTCTTTTAACAATATTTCTATTGTTTTGCAATTTTTAAATACCTTCGGTCCTGATGGCTAATTGCAGTAAAGTGCAGGAGATAACGATGCCTATAATTCCATTAGATAACGAGCCGAGCGTAAACGTGACTCGAGATGAGCCATCCTCGCGTGCGGCATCTTACTTCCTGTGCTTTACTTGGATCCAAAGAATCCAAGATGGCCGCGCTGAGTGGTTTATTCGGTTGCGATCCTGGCAGTGCGAATTAAATGAGGAGTAGGGGGTGGAATTTCGCTCTTAATGGCGAAATACTTGGTACGAGTAACAGGACACTCTCTTGGGACAAATATTTAACGTCGCTGTTTTATATTAAAGTTCACCACTCGACTTAAGTGGTCGATCGATCCATGTCCTTTCACAAAGGATCGGTACCGCGCCGATTATTTATCGCTTATCTCTTATCATAAAATCTTTAGAATTATGAACGCAATGAGGTTCGATGAGAGAAAGACATTTTTTTTCAATACTCAGTGACACGAGTTACGTTGATCTAATCATTTGTAAATCAGGCTTCGACGCTCAGCGTCGCGGTGCGAATTGACTTATTGACTATTACCCAAGTGGTACAGCGACTCAATGCGTATTGTAAACGCGCACGGTTTCGACCATCATCCACTGCACTTGTCCGGAACGAGTCAGGAATCAAAGGGATGCTCGAAGAAGGTGGGGTGGATGTTGATCTCTGAAGTGTTCAATGCCAGTAGGCTGATGAAAGGGAGGACGTGGATGAGGAAGTGGAAATAGAAGAGGAAGAGAAGGAGAAACAAGGACTCTTGGACACTATTGGAGTTCGGGTAGCCCATTGTGCTCCTGGGAAGTCAGAGTCCTATTCACGAATTCTCCTCGCCAAGCAGCTACCGAATATACAGAATGCACAGTGAATATAACGAATGCGCCGATTGTCAGAGAGATCGTAAATTTTGAAGAAAGTTCACCAAGAAATTAGTCACGATCGGAAGGACTTGGATTCGAGTCGCTCGAGAGAATGGACCCCCGTCCTCACTTCCCTTTCGTGGAATCGTCAGGATAATCCGAAAGGATCTACCGTCAGGATGCTGCAGAGGATCATTCGAATCAGGAAATCTGATCTTGCTCGAGTAAAAGGGAACTTACCGATGATCGAAGAGAACAAGTCCAAGAGCGATCAGTCCAAGTCGACAGAGACTTCCGGCGTGCTTCCTCGTGCGAGGTGGTCCTTCATGGACGCAGCGTCGGGACGGAGGCATCCTGTCATCGCCTCGACGTCTCTCCTCCTGGGCACGTAGCTCCTTTGCACAGTTTGTCCACTTTAGAACCCAGGGAACCTCTTGGATGAGACTGTTGGCTGTTTGAGCCCTCGTGGAAGCTCCGGGACCCCCGGTACCCAAACGGAACGACCCTTGCTGGTCCTGCAACCCCTGCAGCCCCGGCAACCCCTGGCTGGCGGCTCGCGAGCGGTGCCTCTGATCAGCGCGTGGCACGCGTCGAGGACTCGCCCCCGGCACCGGCACCGCTTTGACGACCGTCAACTTCGAGAACCCGATGCAATCTGGGTGCATCCAAAGGGCTCCCGAAAGACCCCCGCCGGGCACTTTCTCTGATCACTACGTCGCGAGTCTTTCACTAACCGTTTCGCACCACTTCCTCTTCCAGCACCTATTCGTAACTCACGTTTTACTCTTCTCTCTCTCTGCCCCCCCTGTCTTCCTTATCGTCCCTTACCACTGTCGCCAACTTGGACCAGCTGTCGATCCGATACATTCATGATCTTCTGTCGTTATTCAAAAAATGTATTCTTCCTCCACTTTTCTTCCTCTTCCAGACTTGGACCTTGAACAGCTTCACGAATCCTCGGCGCCTCTTCTGACCGAGTGCTTGTCTTTGGCTTCCAGCATCCTCATATCTCAGGAGCGAAGATCCTTCGCGCTGATCTCTCACTTCACTCGAAGCTCAGCCTCTCTCGAGTGTCTCCTCCAGTATGCGTCGGTCCATCTGTTCCTCTTCTTTCCGGTTATCCTCCTTTCGGGGGATGATCTTCACTTTCCCTGGAAATTCTCACTTTAACGACACGTATCTTTAACTGCTGGACCAAATTGAAGTCCCTTGCTAAATTCACACGCGATACGATCGATCTCTGCGCAGCATCCCTTACAGCAAGTGAAACAGAGTTGAACGATAACGACCCTAGACGATGTCAACCCTTGGCCATGTTATCAACGCGATGAAAGTGTCGCGGACTGACTACGTGCCACTGATCTTGCTCGATCCTCCCCATCCCGAATTATCACAAGAAAAAAGGTGATGCGATTCGCGAGAAAACGATGGCGACCGCCGGTAGATCAAAGAGACAGGTAAGCAGGTAATAAGGCAGGCGAACAGCCAGGTAAGCAGTCGGTCGAACAGGAAGGGTGTGAGCTCGTAGATGAGGTCCGCGACTTCCGGTGTATGTGCTCGCGGCGAAGTGTCAAGCTCAAATAAAATAAAACTCGGCTGGACTCCTCCTCCGGGTCCCCCGTACTTGGTACTCCTAGTCGTTGTCGTCGTCGTTGGCAAACAGTCGACGCAAAGGACAAACTTCCCGTGAGTGATGAAAGCCTCTGGTGGTGATGGTAGACGTGGCGGTGGCGGCGGTGGTGGTGGTGGTGGAGGCGGCGGCGTCGGCGTCGGCGTCGACAGCAGCAGTAGAAGTAGCAAAAGTAGCGAAGAGACGCCAAGATCGTGATCCACGGACAGGGGGAGGAGGAGGAGGGGGAGGGGCAGGGGGGGTGGAGGAGGAGGAAGGACGAGGGGGAAAGAACAGAAGAAAGAGCGATAGAGTGAGGGGAGAGGGGCAGCGACGTATGACTAGGGAAGGGAGAAGAACAAAGATGGAGGTAAAGAAAAGATGAAAATTAAAGATTTAAACAGAGCGAGAGTGCGTGGCTGCTACGAGGACGATGGACCGGAGGAGAGTCTGATTTTGTTACGGAGCTGTCACGCAAATCGCTTTCTCTCTCTCTGATGAAGTCTCTGCGCAATGCGCGGGAGCCCATCTCTGATAGGGAGCTCATAGTCGGTGTATATAGGTGGGTAGGTACCAACCACCAATCTCTATCAGCCTCCAGCAACGTTCAGCAATATCCAGGAACGTTGAGTAATTTCCGGTTTTTTTTTTTATCAATTGCTATCATTATCATGCTACCAGACCAAGAATCAACCGTTCGTACATGATCACGGATCTATATTTTTTTTGAGTTTTTTTTTTTTTTTTGAATCGTGAGAGCTTTATCGAATTACAAATATCGTGCTGCTGTAAAGCGAATGATCGGACCCTGTGGGCAGTAATCGATGACAGACTAGAATTTTCGAACGAGTGAACTTTTAACTTAGGATCGCATAGATCGATCGATCGATCCTGACAGATATACTCAAGATAGTTTCAGATGCGTCCGGCCCACCTGATTCCTCCTGATGTCCTCCGCTGTCTCCCAAGTCTCCCTCGATAGCTTTCGACTTCCGACGGTTCCTGTACAGGCTGAACGTGAACTCCTGGTGACTCGTCCTCGTAGTTGCTATCGCAAGGACGTGTTATATCCGCGCGGAGCGTAAGCTCGAACTGGTTTCTCGATTCATTTTGCTCTCACCTGAGAGGAGAGCTGCCCTAGGAGAGAGGTAGAGAGGTAGAGAGAGACGAATAGTGTAGGTGTATGTGTCTGTGGGAGAAAGAGTGAGCGAGAGAGAGAGAGAGGGAGGGAGAGAGAGAGAGAGAGAGAGAGAACCCTGGCCCTAGAGAGAGGAGCCCTTTGGGGATGGCACCCTTCGCGGATGGGCCGAGCGCTCGCAAGAGGCTGCGTGACAGGGCAGTGGGAGGAGCAAGCCCCTCTACCCACCACCCCCTCGGGGAGTCAATCGGCATAATTGAGGCTGGTCCATCATCTCTCTCTATCTCGTTGAGTGGCTCACTTCACTCGCTCTCTCACCGACTGCCCCCTTTCAGGGAGCCCACTGTACATCCGGAGCTGCCGGACAGAGGGATGTCAGGTCCACCTCCTTCTTCTTCCAATCTCTTGCTTAGCTAAGCCGGACCCCACGCCTTCGTACCTACCTACCTACCTACCTACCTAACCTAACCTAACCGATCTTACCGCTTAGCTATGCCCCGACCTAGTGCGTAAGGTGCACCTGATCAAGATTTTCCAGCCCGCAGGCATCCCCTCAGGGCTTACCCGACCAAGTGGAAGGCTTCCCGGTACTCATTTTTCGAGAAGGGCTTAGAATTCTAATTCAGCCTCCGAAGCCCTGGAGTGTGATATCCTGGTTGATACTCTTGATATTTCAGAGATAGGAGATCGTAGATGGGTCCGAGGGTTCCTGAGGTCCCAATCGTAAAGGAGACGGGACCGCGCGATACCTTCCATCATCCTATCAGAGTACATTACTTATCTGGGTATCGAGTGTCCTGGGTCCTGGCATCATCCTGGCATGATCCTGGCACGCGAGCGCCGATACCATCGCGCCACTCGATCATCCTATCGCCGGGCAATGTGCCCGGTCCAGGTCCTCTGGCACGCAGCTACCTAATTGGTCGGTCCTTCGGGTAAGTACGAGAGACCCACCAGGACACGGACGATTACGAGCGAGCTCAGAAGTCCCCAGGAAGTCCTTCGAGGAATCGGACCTGGTCCAGTCTGAATGCACGTACGGTCCGTGTCGAAGCGGCTTTCCGAGTCTCGAATCTCCTTTCTCATTCTCATCTGAATCGGATCGGATCATCCAGTTTCATTGTCAGTCCTCGATCGTAGACAGAAGGCAAAGCTGCCGGATGTTACCGGTTTACGAACCATGAAAATCCTGGTAATTTAATTATGTCCAAGTCTCACGCAACCCCACGCAACCGCGTCTCCACGCTCGTTCCACCTTCACCATCTTCTTGCTTCTCCTCTGTGACTTTTATAACGCGTGCTACCTCCCCTCTCCTCCTCCTCCTCCTCCTCCCCTCTTACGACCTCAACCAAAATACTTTCGACATTTTTCACCTTACGCTCTCCTCCCCCTGTACTCGCCGCGCCGCGGCTCAAACTCCGATGACTTTTTATACGATCTTCCTTCTCGGAAGAGAATGATCCGAGTGGCGCGTCTCTTGGCGAGGACCGTGAGATCTCGTGAGAAAAAGATTTTCGTACGGTGAGCAACGAGCGTCAGTGGCGATTCGTTTTTGGGTAGGACTGATAAAGGGCGAACGGGAGGACCGAGCGGGATGCTGGATCAGAGAGAAGGACGGACCTAGGATCAGAAAGGGGACCACCGTGTATCTAGGAAATAATTAAAGAACCATAAAGGGCAAAGTATCGTGTTACGTGGGGAATAATGAGCGATGAATATTTATGTTCAAGATCCGCTCAACCGCCCCGCGTTACGACTCCCGATCCTCTACACTGTTTTATAGATCTTGCCCCGAGCGATCCGATCCACTATCCATTATGGATCGTAACGATCCAGCGTTACGCTCGGAGGCTCATTTCTATTGGCTATTTAGCGATACTGCGCGTATCGTTCAATAGGCAATATGCAAGACTCGATTAACAGTCACAACAGCCATTACAGATCTCTCATCGATCCCGATCGATAGGATCGATCCCGATCCTTGACGGTCAGGATCGTACCTACGTGAAGGACGTTATCATCGATTGGTCGGAGCAGCCTGATGATCTTTTTCCTGAAGTCATGAACTCCGCTACCTCGGAGCCAGACCCAGTTGCCACTGACAGTTGGTCCAATTCTCGTTGGGCCAGTCTTGTTCAATGATCCCTGGATACGCCGAAGAGGGATCTATTCAAGATCATCCACACGTTTCGCCGTAAAAACGTCTCGATCAAAGTGTGATAATCGATTGGTCCCTCGGCTCGGGGCATCGGCGTTTCCGCGAACCGGATCTTACGGCGCAAGAAATACCTGTAGAAATTGTTAATAGTTAACTCGGCATTACGTGATCGGCAGCCACTTAATTGAGACGTTGGACCAGCAAGAAATCTACGCTCGAGCCGTAAACTCGCACGTCCGCCATTACGATTCGTACCACCTTGGTTATAACGGACAGAGAGCACATTTTATCGGTACATACACACGCGACCCCCGGTAATACTTGCTTCCACGACTTCCGGTTTCGGAATAAGAAAAATCCTCGAGAAGCATTCCTGCCCTCCCTAGAAATTCTTTGGTTATGAACTGGACGAATTAAAAAAAATATTCCCGATAAAAAATTCTTTTATGAAGCCACTTTGGGATTCGAAGGATTCGTCAGGGGGGGGTGGTGAATATTCAGTGATCCCCCCCACTCACTCACCCCTCTCCCGGAGATCGTCTGGACCGCGCGTGGAATGCTTTAATAATGCATTCCTGATGAAGGAACTTTGGCGAAACTTGCCTGGAACGCGCCGCGACGCCCTCCGTAACTCGTCCGCCATGTTAATAACGCTACGTCACGAGTGAATTTAATATACATATACACGGCACGGGATCGATAGATCCTGAATGGAATACAAAGAAGGAGCCTCCTGTTGCTCTTTACTCTTTGCAATAACAATCGAGTGATCGTTTCTATGAAAGTGCCACTTAACACGATTCCGTCGTTAGGAATTGCGTATACGAAGCTCTCGAGACTGAATCCTTAAAGGCCGACAAGTTGCTGACAAACCGAGGACGCGACTCTCGTCAGGCCTCGACAAAGGGAGTATCGCGTGTGGGTACGGTAGGTGGATACGGGGAACGGAGGGAGGGAGGGGGGTTTACAGAAAAAAAAAATCAAGAACCAGACAAAGAAGGAGAAATATGAGGATAATGAGTGAGAGCAGAAGAGCAAAACGGTGACGCCGTGGGCACTTCAGAAGTGGACGTTCAATTTGCATACTGGAACGGTGGGTGGAGCGTCGGCGGATCGGTTAGTACGAGAGAGACACGAGCCCGAGAAGCAATCGATAACCAATCGATACCTTCGTTTATCGAACGGACAGTCGTCCGATGTCCGGAGCAAAAAAAAAGGATCATTGATGAAATCATGAGCGTCTGCTCCGATGACATCGCTATCAAGGTACCCGGGCCTAGACCCACTGTCCCTGATTCGTACATGGGACCCACTTGATCCCCCTGATCCTGGACCAGGTCCTGGTACTCTTTGATAGGGGGGGTACAGTTTATGCGGCTAATGCTAGGGGCACCCCATCATTAGCTATTATGTCGTCCCTGCTATGTGGAGGCTCCCCCCCCCAAAAAAAAGCACACACAGATGTCGCTGGCACGCCCTCGTTTCTTTATGCCAAGGGATGTCGAGGCGCATTTCAATATCGAAAAATAAATGGGCAAACGATTATCTTGCGTCCTTTGACGTAGCTGCTGCGTGAATGAGTTTGGCATTGAAAGGGGTCCAGGGAGCGAGGGAAGACGATGTATTACGATTCAGCTTCTCTCTCTCTCTCTCTCTCTCTCTCTCTCTCTCTCTCTCTCTCTCACACTCTCTCTCTCTCTCACTCTCTCTCTCTCTCTCTCGTTTCTAGATCTCCTCCCCGTCGACCGGATATCGACGCGCTCGTTTATCCTCGTATAAAGCCCTAATTAATTCTAATAGGAGGAACCGGGTTGCCCGGAGACAGGAAATGGGCAGGTGTCTGTCGTATCCTTTTTCAATCTCTTTGTACAAAGGACCTATACCTATATAGAGACGTCTCTATGGTACTTTTTTCTTTCTCTTTTCAAAGATATACGTATGTTTAAGGAGAAGGATAAAAAAAAAATGCATTCCTTTACGCTCCAGGATCAGGCTCTATGGCTCTCGGTAAAGAAGACGCACTCGCGCGAGCGCGTTATCCTTTTTGGATATAATGCCCGAGGAAGGGACCCGAGTCAGGCATCCAGGCGGACACGACCAGGATCGTGGAAGCCCGTATCCTTTTCTCAGCCGATTGTCAGCGTCGCGTCAGTTACGTAAGCAGTGTCAGTTGGCACGTCTCTCCGCAGTCAAGTGAAGGATCTCGTAGAATGAGAATCTCCATTGAGGACGCGCCATATCGTTAAACGCCTGTCAATCGTCCATAGGAGCAGGTCCGGGACATGCGTACCCAATGGAAAATTGTTTACTCGGAACGTCTCACGGTCTCCCTTTCAACTGGTCGTTTCTTTTTTTTTTTGATCCCGTCCGCTTCACCCGATTCGGTCCATCCAGGCGCAGCACCAGCATCGGCAGCGCCACCGGCACCAGCAGCACCACCTCACCGTTGGCGCCCATTGTTTACGAACATTGAAAAAGATATCCGTTTCGAGAAGATAAAGAAGGATCCTCGCGCTCGCACGGTCGCGAAGAGGATATTGCTTGTAGTCCTTAAGAGGCACTTGTTAGGATGCGTCCGAGCGTGATCGATTTGCTCGCTAAAATAGCCGGCTAATCTGCTTTCGAGGATCATAGCGTTCCGCCGGTTTTCCACGTTTCTCCTTCGCCCGCCCAACCCTCTTTCCAGAGGGGCAATCCTCATTGTTGCACTCTACGTGCGGATCCGTGGATGCGCGACTACCCCATGCTGCATTCAGTCGCACTTAACCTTCGAGTAATCTGCTCTTAAGAGGATCATAGCGATGCTGATCTTGCTTTCTTGTGTCGTGGATCCAGGGAGCATCTCGTGATCGAATCATCAGGCTCCTGCGAGTCCTGAATGCGTTCCTGGCTAATTGGCCATGTGGGTGGAGGATGACTGTCGGGGGATGCGGAAGGTGGATGGATGGCGGAGGTGGATCCGTTGGACCAGTGGAGGATCCTGAGCTTCCATTTGATGTCGCGGGTATGGGCCACAGGGGCACTGGGCCAGGATCGACCACCATAGTTGGCTATTATGGGACCGAGGCGCAAGGGGATTCGAAGAGAGTGCCCTCGACCAACGGCAATCCGAATAAATAAAAAGGGAAAATAAGATATATGCGTGTGGGTGTGGCGGCAGGCGGGACCTCGGCTCATTGCCACCTCCGAAGCTGTCGGATCTCACGCTCCGTGCGCCTCTTGCGCCTTATGGGACCTGGTCCTGGATCATCGTCCCATCAGGGATCATTCTTGAAATGCTGGGGCTCGTTCGCTTATGACTAGTTCATATAATCAGTCTTTGACTCTTGTGTCTAGTCCAGCTTCTGGCGAAGACCTATTCTTGTTCGATAGGGTACAGACCCGACAGACGATGGAACCAGGGACCAAGAGAGATCTCTCTCTAGAAAGGAGATGAGGATGGTGGCACATGGTTCCTACGTTTCGGTAACTGATTAGAATCTTTGCCACCTCCAGGACCAACTCGGTGAGTCTGATCGCGCTTGTTCTACACGCCCGAAGTCCGATTAGAATCTTAACACCTAGGTCTCACATGTTCTGAGGTTGCAGGGTCGCCGAGGTCTTCGGCAGCGACACCGAATTTCGATCTCCAAGGATGCCTCGGACTTGGGATAAGATGGTCCATTGGCTAATTAAGATCTTCGACGATCGATCGAGGAGCAAGATCTATTGAATCTGAAAATGGCTACGGTAAAAATTGATCTCAATGATCTTTGAATATTTTTTTTTAATAAACATCTTTTATTCAAATATTTCAGGTGATCAGGTCTAACTCATCCACGAGGAATTAGTCGGACCCACCGCACGTGATTCTGCTCTGTCTCCCGTGGCTCCTTCGTCCTCTCCCCGCCGCTCGCCTCTCACGAGTGACCATTCAGAGATTGACTCTCTGATCTGGGATCGACGTCTCAATACAGCCGCATCATCCTATTTAATAATCGTACAATGCCGAGCGAGATAGTATCGTGGTCCATTGTGATACGCGTATAATAACGCAATTAACACTTCTTTGTTCGCCGCGGATCGTGTTTGGACACAAATGGCTCAGGGAATGCCTGGAATTTGTTTAATGAAATGGCGAAAGAGTCTCGCGGAGGGAAGAAAAAGTTTATTCGAATCTCCAGATGCGACAGTGTAGGGTCTGATGATCATTTGGTAAATGCTCCTGCCATTGGATGAGAGCAAATCGATCCTTAGCTGATGATAGAGAGCGGCTGCGCGAGAGAGACAGATTGAAGAGAGAGTTTAATATAGAGGCATGGGATCCCATAAATACTCGTTTGTCGACTCGACTACTTTCTGCCGCCCAAGTCGTCTCGTTACAAGATATCAGGCGAATTCATTATTAATTCACATATGCATGTGCAGACACTCATGTGTATCTGAATACGGTTTGCCAGACGGCTGACCCACGTCTACGAAAATTTACCGTCCAATTTTCTGACCCTAAGCAATCACTTTGGTGGAACTGATCTTCTTCTTCTTTTGGAAATTTAGAGATTTACGCAGGACCAACATGGATCTTTCGTCTTGGTACCACGAGCAAGATCAAGCTTGGACCCAGCTTGTTTATTGACTCCAGAGAAGTTCTTAGGTGACGTAGCGCACGGGTCGATGATCGGTTCTAACCGCAAGGAGAAATCAATTCCGGGATAATCAAGAGGTCCAGCCAATCAGCCAGACCAGTCAGATGTCGCTCCTGCTGAATCGGATCGATCGATTGGCTGATCGGTCCATCGACCACTCAGGCATAACTTGGGAGGTCTCTTTCTCGGCATTAAGTAAGATATCATCTATCGATCCGAATGATTCAGAGATCTGATCTCGTAGCCATCGTGCCAAATGCTGGTGAACTGAACCTACAGAATCATACTGGACGATGGACCGTGTAAGATCGCTAATAAAATGGAAGCCGTCTGATCCGAAAGGACCTGTACACCCAATTTCCACAGTCCTGCATCTTCGTAAGGCTGAACACTGACACCGTGTCGACGTAGCGTGCGACAAGATTCTAAGCCTCCGTTGTCCAGGATGGCGGATGATTGGTCCATGTCGAGGGAGGCTGGAGAAACAAAAATAAAAAAAGATACCAGCTCAACCACGTGGTTCACGTGGCCGACTAAGACGACGCGTCTGAATTGCTGGTGGGCCTGGTGCGTGATGCCCTGATGTCACGAAGTCGGTGTTCCTGATGTGGTATCCCTGGTAGCAGAGTATCGGCTACCAAGATATAATACACTTGGTCCAGAGCGAAGACTGTAGAAAGTACAATGGCCGAAGCGGCAGCCAAGCTCACGCGGAGTAAAGATGTTTCTCTTTGTTTCGCCCTGTGGGAACCAATTTTCGTAGATTCCAGAGAGATAAAGGATTTCATGAATGAAACTGATCCTCCCCCTGGACCCCCAGCCTCTTTCATCTCTCTTGTACCCGTCGGACCACTCATGGTGCAGTCTTCCACTTTTACCCTGGGTCCGTCAAAGGCTAAAGCTGCTGTTGCTGCCGTTGCTGCAACGTTACCGCCTTAAAAATCTTTCATAATCGGGTTGAATAGAGACGTTGTATTTTTTTTTTATTTTTCCTCTTCCACGCATTATCTCGTAACGGAGTAGATGATCCTGTTACCCACTGGATGGCTGGAAGATCTTTGCCCGCCGGATGAGCTATCCCGCTGAGTCTAAGGTCGGACCCGACTTCCAGAGCTAATGAACAGCGTTACACGCCGATTACGATTCTCGATCGTTTTCCGGATATTTTTTTTTTTTTTTTCTGAACTCTCATATACATATACACACATATATTGGGCCTTTTTCCTAGTCGAAAACTTAATAGCCATTTCGTTAAGACGTTCATCGCTATCGCGATTGCTCAGCTTAATCCAAAGTGTCGTAAAAATTTAGATGCACGTTTTAAGGCGCTTCCTCGTGATGGTGGGACGCGTGTGCCTGAGAATCAGGCCCCGTTGGGCCAGAAGTCCCTTCGGGACATCCCTGGACTGGGCCCGCTCACGCACGACAGGTCCGTCACAATAAACCACCTGTAAAACCATTGCCTATATCTTTACGACTCTGCCGGCATTAAATTAAAACGTGTTAAAACGTCCCGGATGCCATTCCCTAGGGTTGCATCTATTGGGTCCAATCCCGGCTCTTCGCCTTCGGACCCGGACGAGATAAGCGTCCATTCACGGAAATGGATAAGCGAAATATGAAAAAGGGAAATAAAGGGAAAACCCCAATTTTTCTATTTACACTAGGATTACGAGGGTAGCTGGAATTTCTGTCGAGCCAAGTCGTCCCTCTTGGTATTTTGAGTCTCCTCCTGGGACAGCGAGATACTCACGGCTGCGGGAGAGATTTTGAAATTTACCTCGAACACCGCAAAGACATCCAGAGGACGTCCGACCAATAAATTCAAAAATAGATAAGTCTTTTCAACGCGGATAAGAACGTCGAGGGCGGCTGCTGGCTCCGACGACGCCCGGCAGGTTGGCTCCCCTTCGTAATTAACAATCCATTTTGTATTCGACTCACCTGATCGCAACGTGTGCGGTCCGTGACGTCATAATTCGGGGCTCCTTCGAGGCGTACCGCCCCCTTAATACGGGCCCCGACACCTCAGCTTGCAATCCAGCACGCACTTCTCTTCCTTCTCGTTCTACTCCTCCTCCATTCTCCATATCCTCGTGCTCATCCTCATTCCGACGGAGCGACTCTCCCTGGCCCTCCCGATGCCTAAGATGCCTGAATGCCTGAACGCCTGAACGCCTGAATGCCTGGATGGGTGTATGGCATACACCTTGAAGGCAGCCAAGGGGGATAATGGCTCAGCCGGACTTCACACGATGCCGACGCTCCTGAGCTCAAGATGATACAGACCTCACCGAGAAGACCCGATCGAGTCCCGGGACAAGCGTCGTGCCAATTTCATTTATTCTGACCTTCTTTCCAGGTCCCGGCACACTTTGCATCCCGTACCCTGGAACATGATCCTGCCTACCATGCACCCCGTTTCCGGTAGTACCTGGACCTGAACGTCTCTCGGGTACGATCTTGGCCAAGCGATTGGAGTCCGTCTCTCAAGAGATCTCACCAGAGGAGACGAAGGAGTCTCGACGTGTGGTCGGATATTTGTGTAGTAATTATTCAAGGGGAGGTGTGAGAGTGCGAGGGAGAGAAGATTAGGGCACTCGAGGCGTCAGGCAGCCAGCGAGGAGGACCTGCCTGGAGTGCGAGGCTGATAGAGAGAGTGAGAGAGAATAGAGAGAGAGAGAGAGACAGCGGGCCAGTGCTTTGTACGGACCGCTGTCAGCCCGCGGGGGCCTTATTTCAGGACCGTACCGAATCAGGCACGACAATCGCCCTAATATCCACACGAATGCTGTGGGGGCCCCAGTGCCGCTCAAAAGACGGGATGAGTTAGAGATCTCTTCATAAATGTAAAATCCCATCCGTCCTTGACAATGTCTTCGGCGGGCACCTCGGGCATTGTGCTTGAGCACCATTAGTCGAAATTTTTACGCTACCATCGGGTCCGGCCGATTTCACCCGGGAAAAAATCGTTTAGGAGAGTAATAGGCTGGCAAGGTTTGGTTTACCGAACGCGCCCGACACAATGCCCACCAAATGACGCGTCATTATGGTGTTTGCGCCGCTATTTAATTGTTTGCCCGTTTTTTTTTTTTTTTATATTCGCTTCCATCTTACCTCGTACACACCCTTGGATCCAGGTCCAACCCTCACGGGACGAGAAGGACGCTACTTCGAGGCAATGAACAGACTTTACATAGCGGACGCCTCTTTTTTTTTTATTCTGACCAAAATCCTCGTGTTGCTATTGGGATTTGGTAAAGAGGATTTTCGAAAACACTTAACTCTTTTTTTTTTCTTTGCCAACCGGAAAGAATAGAAGCTACCGGCCGAGAGAGTGTCTCAATGGTGGTTCGGTCCCTCGATAAACGGATTAACAAGTAGGAATCTAATTACCCGAGCTTTTCGGTGACAAAACCAATTTACTCTTTACGACTGAGATTAGGACTCCGGAGGACCCAAATGGGCTCTTGTTCTAGCAAGAATCGAAAGTACCTGTACACAATGGCTGGTACACGTGTCAGAAGATACGAAACCCAAGAAGTCTTCGTACTGTCCTGAAAGGGACAAAATATTTGTGCTAATTCTAAACAAGAATCGCAACGTTCGCAAAACGTCCCTGTAACGTCTTTGCACTGTTTTAGGCGCAAGTCCGAAAGGTGTGGTTCGGAAGCGGTGCAGGAGCGAAGAAAGAACTGAGTGCCGGTGCAGCGGTGCCGCGGTACCAGGCCATAATAACAGAGTCCGTCCGGCCTAGCTGATGACTTCATTGAACTCGGCTCTGGGCCCGAGGCAGGACCTCCCTGAAACCGCCTCAAATTATAACGCCGACGAGACCCGGACGAGGATCGGGACTCTTTGGATGAACCCAGAGAGACGCTTTAAACTTTTTGAGAATAAGAGTCTAGGAGGGCCCCTATAAGTGCCCCGGAGTCTTTACCAGTCATTATTTCTCTTGCAATTGCGGAGAACGTTCAACTGCAACCGACACTGCCCTGATCCTTCTGTCACGTTCCATTCGATCGTCTAACCGGCTGCCCACCGGCGCATAGGTGTTTTACGTTTGCGAGAGACGTTCGACGAGACACTAGGAAAAGGGGGGCGGCCGGGGGGAGGGACGGAGTCTGAAAGAGAGCTGAAACCGTTCCGAGTCGATCTGGTTGCGCCATAAAAATACAGGACATGCACTCTCTGTAATAAAATGCGTCGTTATGCGATCGCAGGACACGTCGGGATACACGGTCGCCTAACCTCCCCAGGTCACGTCGCGGTTCCCTCTGACATCCTCCGTACCCTCCTTCTCCTCCAGCGGCTCCTCTCGAGTCTCAGCGCACCTTGGCTCTTTCCACGTTGGTTCCGCGTCTCCTTGCTTACCGATGTCGGGGCCTATGGGAAATAGAAAGTGGCTTCGCCTATCGACTCACCGTACGTTTGCGTATTAAATTTATGAGTGGCTGCTCTCATAATTACCATTGTGGAAAGACGCGGAGTCTTTCGATACGGGATAAGTGCCGTATAATTGCTCTCACGGTATATGACCATTTATTTAGCTGGTTCGATCTGGACCGTGTAAATTCCATTTACCTGACGCTGGAGAGACTTTCAGAACTTTCCTACTCTTTTTCTGGACCAGTTTAGAAATTATCTTTGTACTGTGTGCTGTTAGAGCGCAAAACACTTGTGGCTATCGTCTTAGCTACTTATAGATCTGTCTGTGCAGCATCCGTCGTGACGGATGGTCCAGTGCATTTTTAAGGACATTTGATTCGACATTGACCCTGGGATTAAGTCCGCATCCTTACTGGAGACGATGGACTGGAAGGTGGAGCAGGAGAGGAAGAGGAGTCTTTGTGCTGATCTTGCAAGAGGGACGCATTGCGTCCCATCCCGTTCGGGACGGATGGACCAGGATTGGACCCGGGTGAAAGATCAATTCCACAAGAAGAAGCAAAAGGAGGATCTGTTGTTTTCATAGCGACGTTTTACGCTTTCGCGCCTGGACGAGAGAAATATTTTTCAAAATTAATTGAATACGTAAAATTAAATAATGACTCAACGAACTGTTTCGTGGATTTTGGAAATTTGAAAATTCAAAGATTCTTCGGATCAGACGACTCACGATCGACGCACGAGCAGCTGCCTGAACGAAAGGTATAATGGCGTTTGGAGGACCGGATTCACCAAATGAGGCCTTAAGCCTAATGTCCAAATGACGGTTGACGATGATGGTGGTATTGTTCTAACACTTGGATGGCTCGTGGGAACACGCCCATGTCTACCGCCTCGAAGTACCTGCTTTTCTTCTGGAGCTTAGGCAGACTCACTTTACGAACACAGTTCCCACTCTCACTACCAGCCATCTACCTCTCCCTAATTTTTCACTCCTTTACCCGAAGAACGAGCGTCCAGGAAGTTTTGGCTAAAAGTCGCTGAAAACTGTTCACCAAGATCCTATCTGGCTAATGACTCGTGCCCTGGGATCACGCAGAGTACGTATAGTCCCTACGGTCGTCCTGGACATTAGGGTGTGTTTCAATGTGGAAGTCGCAGTTGCGCCCCGTCGCCTGGGTAGAGTTATTAAATTCCAGGGTGGGTGAGCCGTGCGAGACTCTCCGCGCGAACTGCCCACGAACCACGGTACGGGCTCTTAGGACGGAATGGCCGGAGTCGGAGGAGCTGCATTCCCCGGTAATTAGTCTCACCCATAAATTACTGGCCATTCCGCGTCTGTGTTGGTGGGTAACGTCGTCCTGACCTCCCCCCCCCCCGGCCCACCCGACTCTCCGACGGTCCGGCCGTGCTACGGCCCTGCGAGCCGTGCTCCCTCCCCTTCTCCGCGTAACCTGGAGCACAGCGCGTCCACGTGTGGAACTCCGTTCACTCTGGTCCAGCAAGGCGCGTCCATGTGATTCTGCGACTTTGTTCACGCTTAGGGTCACCCTTGAACCTGATGATCCTCCGCCCGCAGCACCTGGTTCATCTCTCGCGTGCGCTCGGATGGACCTACTCTTGACTCCTTCTATTTTTGTCACGCGCATCAAACATACATGTCGGTATTAAGCGCGATTACAGCGTGAGAAGAGGTTACGCCTCTGGAGGTGGTACCTCGGTGGCGAAGAGGCGAAAGAGGAGAGGAGGGAGAAGGATTACGAGGAAGGAATGACGAATTATAAACTATAAATTGGAAATTAAAAATGGCGAGGGATCACGAAGCCGTGGTCCTCCGAGCAAGATCATCCTGGACCCGTGGCTCTTGAGAGCGAAGTCGGGTAGAGTGGCACGTGAGAAGCGGGAGCAGCGTGTTCGAATAGAGGCCGAAGTCCCGCGGAGTTGGAGCTATGGGAACGGGCCCCGGGAAAGGTCCTGGAGAGGTCCGGGAGAGGCCCCCGCTCATCGGTGCTGTAGGTCCCGCGGACCTGTTCTGCCCGACTAGTCTCGGGGAGCGCCGAAGAAAGGGGCATAGGACCCCGCTGCTAAATGAGCTGTAATACGGACCCCCGCTGGTCCCCGTTCTCCCGCCTCACGGCCATGATACGGGCATTCAAAATCTCACTCACTAGGCCCACTCTACCGGGCCCACCGAGCGGCCTGCACATTAGGCCCATACCTCGCTACGTATCCAGGAATGGTCTTCTACCTTAGGATCCTCTTGATCGGGATAACAAAGTTCTTCCGTCGCGGAACGGCTGCCTCTACGATCGGTCAACGTTTCGTTACCAGGGAAATCCTCGAGGTCGTCTTCGAAAGATATTCACGAGTTCGTTGCGGCGGTAGAGATGAAAGGCCCAACGGAGCCACACGCCGAGTGGGCCCAGCTCCTCTCAATAGGCTGGCTTGGTAGGCGCGCGCGTGCGTGCGTAAGTATGAGTGGACGTGCGTGTTCGCGTGTACTTCGAAGAGAGAGCCACTCGCTATGAATTCTCTCTCGGTTATACTAATTCTCGCAATGGGACTTACGACCCGTTATTAGCGATTGCTGGACCAATTCTGGTTCTTCGCTTCTTCACAATTTTAAGGCCCCGGAGCCTTTCGACCGACTACAAAGGGACTCACGAAGGAAACCACGCAGAAAGGTACGAGCGTCATCGATAGCTTTTCAAAATTCTCACACAGCATCCCGTTCGCTCGGCTGGAAGTTCGGTCGACCCGAGATGAGACTCTCCCAGTTCCTGTCGGAAGGGACGAGTCGCGTATCGACCTAGTGACGACGACACGTCACGCGTAACTTCCTCGGCACCGAAATACCGAACCCTCTAATCGGAGGGACAAGATGGGCCTGGTATGGCCGTTTAGATTGTCTCTGCCATAGGTCCCAAACTTTTTTTCTCCCTCCCTCCCTCCCTCCCGCCCCATCTCGTTCCTCACCTTTCTCCTCTCTCGAAACTGATACTCGTCTCACGTAAACGGTCAATCCTTCGAAGCTTCTATATTTAGAGATCGCAAGGGCGGAGATGATAGGAAACGGTACACGTCGCTTTCCATCTCGTTTTATCAGGCAGCATCTCTCAGCATCGCGCCAGCCAAAGTATCCAGAGATGCGGCGAGTGACTCTCGGCTGCGGGAGTAAAAGAGGAAAAGAGGGGCCTGGTGCGTTAGTTTGCCGCCGAGCGGCGCTCACCTGCCTCGTGAACACAGTCGCACTCCTCGCTCAGGCTCGCTCGGCAATCGGAGACCGATCGTCTCCCCTTTGCTTCTGCCCCATTTCGTCATTTGGTCGTTCGGCCACTTTTCATCGTTGTGACTTCCGGTTTACTCCCTTCGCGCCTACGACTCATCCACCTCGTGCGACTCGGTCAAGATACGTCTTTGAGCTCCCAGTGCGTCCCTCTGCCATCGGAAGAAGACAGCAGCTACGGCGCCGAAGAAGTGCACAGGGGTTCGGAGCGGGGGTCACTTCCTATCGAAGATTCATATACATATCTCTCTCTCTCTCTCTCACACACACGATCGTTCAGCCAGCATGTCTCATTCTCCTTGTGAAAGTACAGCCGGTAAGGAAGATCGTTAAAAGGCGAATAGAAGGAAGAAAAGTAAATCGACTGGTGCCGATGCCGGTATTCTGGTGCTCCGGTGCTCTGGTGCTCTCGGTGGTGGGGACACTCGAGGAGTTCAGTAGTGGGGGTAGAGTAACACTCAAAGATCCAAGTGACGTACTTCTGGCAGCAACGTGCGCCGCGTTTTTGTCCCTTCGGACAAGAGGCTCCGTGATTCGTTTGCCAAGAGAGATCCTGCGACCGACCTAGTGAACAGGATCCTCCGACTTCCCGTGACCCACCGTGACCTGTGACCGATCGTAAAGTCGTCGTCAGCCTCAGTGATCGAAGCTTCGCACCAAGTACCCCAGTACCGGTTAGTCTTCGACAGTTCCGCTCCTCATCCGCTCCCATCGATCCCTGATGCTAGTCCCTGGATCCCTTAACCCCCGTCGACCTCCACTTCCGGTCCTCTTCCCATACTTGCCGTCCCTCCTCCCTACCGACGCCTCTCCTGCCGCGTCCACGCCGAACCGTTCGTCACTCTCGTGAATAGGAGCTATGACGTTTCGCCCTGGAGCGACGTCGCGCTCGCTAGTGCTCGTCGTCCGCGGAGAGGAAGAAGCGTCGCCAGGGACTGGCACACCGGTTCTCTAGTTGGCGTCGATCCGTCCGAGTAAACGGAAGACGTCGAGTGCGTCGAGAGTCGTGCTCCTTTGAGGCTCAAGGAGATCGGATCAGCTGGTGAGAAGAGAGCGTGGAGAGAAGCAAGAGGAAGCAAGGAGAGTCCATAGTAGCAGAAGGCAGGGGGAGGTGGAGGAGGAGGGAGGAGGGAGGAGGGAGGAGGAGGGAGGAGGAGAAGAAGAATCAATCGAATTGGGCAGCCCTGCTCAATCGAGGGCATAATCGAGACACTTGGCTCCGCGAGAGGGGGGGCCGGGAGGGGATGGAGATGCGCCCCGTCCTCGTTGCGATCTGCCTTCTCCTCGTCACCCCCATCACCGGCTCTTTCTGGTGAGTCTCACTGTATTTCTATCTTCGTCTCTCTCGCACTAATTATATCGGCCAGCGCGCACCTAGACCAGTCGCCACTTTTCTCCCCAATTCGTCTCGCGTCGATGGTCCATCCAGCGAGTGGATCGCGCATAGGTGGATGCTGAGGTGGAAGCGGAATGAAAAAAAAAAAAGAAAAAAAAAAGAGCCGTGTAGGCCGCGTGGCGGTGGGCCTGAACACGGTAACGACGTAACACATGATAGCCATAAAGCGAGCCTTTAAACAAACAGAAGTCATCTGCAATGCATAGCCTCCGTTAGCGCGTACTTACCTAGTGTAGGAGAGAGTGAGAGAGAGAGAGAGAGAGCGTGTGAGAGTATGGGCGAGGGAGTGAGTGGCCAAGGGCCCAAGGAGTAAACAGGCCCTGCCGTTGGGAAATTGGTGTCCTACGCTATTTCACTTGTGCGCGTGATTCTGGAATTGCCGTATTAATAGATATCACGTTAGAGACGCTTGGCACTGAGGTGGATGAAATTATTTTTTGGAAAAAAAAAAAAAATTTGAAAAATCTTCAACACACCCAACCGAGTGGAAGATGATTTTGCAAAAGTCAAGGTATCGCCAAGGAGACTCGTTCTCGTTGACGACTCTCGAGTAACGCGGAGCCGCGCCGAGTATCTCGTTAATCGTAAATTACTCGCGTCTTGCGAGTCCTCTCGTTAAGTATGTCAATGTTTGCGTTACGATAGTCTTATCTGGCGAGGCACGTCACGTCAGCAGCATCCGGACGGAGCATCTCCCGGTTGGGATTTATGGAAGCGGGAAATCGAAGTTGCCGAAAATTAGGCTACGGTGCGGTTCAGGGCGCGAGGACCCGTGGGCCTCACTTGAGATTTTGCTTAGACGGGCCCCGACGGGAAAGGGCCTCGTTTGTAAAAACGCACTGGCGAAAGGGGAGTTAAGCAGGCAAATATTTATTTACGATTTAAAAGGATTCCCGTGTTTCTCTTACGCTTTCGTTGCACCTCGTTCTACCTGTCCGCCTCTCGAGCAGGACACTCGACTGTTTGATAAATATATTAGAAGGGCCCGGTTTGTTTTGATAACAGGTATTTAAGGCGTTCTTGGGAATTTTCTCGGCGACAACAGGGAATGGAAGAGGGGGCGGACATCCCCCCTCCCTTTACGTATTTTATCTCGTTGTAGGTATTTTGATAAAAAAAATTTTTTTTTATCTACTTGACACTCGGCCGAAAAAAAAATCTCTCGATCATCGATCCGATCGATAATTATTTTAATGAAAAATTCGAAAGACCATACTCGTCGGACCGCTCCGAGTACGAATCCAGAACAGTTTGTCATCGAATACCTTGATCCGTCCTGCTGGGCGAATCTTGAGGCGACGCTCCGAGCAGAGCGGACGATTACCGCTCTGGACCGACCGGATTCTGTTCGCCGGCCGACATTCTCTGGTTTTTTCGCGAGAATCCAGCAGGACCCGTCCGCCCTTCAGTTTCCCTCGAGTATCTCTCTCTCTCTCTCCCGCGCTCCTCCTGTCTCTCTCCGACCCATTGCTCCCTACGGTGGGAGCCTCCTCCTCCTCCCGTGCCAGTGGCATGGGACGCAAGTAAAGAAGTAAAGAAGTGAAGAGCCAGAGAGGAGCAGCCGAGTAAAGAAGTAAGCGAGGACGGACAATGGTCTCGCTGCCGCGTCACCGTAAATCTCGAGGAGCGCATATAATTTGTAAGTCGACAGGGAGCGTCGGTGACTTCGGCTGCTCTCGGTTACCCTCGGATGCACTTCGGTGCCTGGAAAGAGTCAAAAGAACCAGGAGGCGAGGAGTCGCGCTCCTTGGAATTCGCCTCGGCGCAGCGTCGAGGAGCTAGACCCGGACGTCGCGACGCCCGGGACCCCAATTCGTCAATTTCGACATCGGGACGGAGGACGCAAGAAATTAGAAAATATCGAAGACCCAAACGGCCAGCAATCGGATGGGCCTTGAAGTTAGTCGCGAATCGGGAACCGCTTGGATCGATCTATCGACTATCGATTTCAATCGATACGGATTCTCTCTTCCAGCAGCGACGACAACGTCATACCTGTACGGGATCCATGAAGTTGGCCAATGAGCCGCGGTGGGCAGTCCGCGACCACCTTCACTCTGGTTGGACCACTGGATGCTCCCACCTCTCACCTGCTTTCTTTCTCCCTCTTCCGTTCCCTTCTTCTCTGTCTCTTTCTTACCTGCGCGCATAATCATAATGATAAGAGGGCACGTAACTATTGACACGGTGCTTTACGTTGAACGTAACTCGCAACGTTCCTCACGGGGTCCGTAGGATTCTTCATCCGGACTCTAGGTCCTTTTGGGACTTGGTGTCTTCCATTCGGATTCCTCGGTGGAACCGGGCAAGGTTGAAACGAGAGGGGAACAGTCTGCGTCAAAGGAAAGGAGAAGGAACGAACGAGAGAGAGAGCTCTCTCGGTGCCCCGAAGGAATATTCAGGCTGGCCAACGTAAACACGCATAACTCTCGCGATTCTCTCGGTTCGCGCGTTCGTCTGCGTCTTTGCCATTCTCGCTCACTTTCTCCTCTCTCCTTTCGCCTCGGGCACATCTTCACGGTGCATTAAATATAGTGCAACCGTCTCTCACTTGGGATCCACTCGATCATGGAGTCTACTTCGGTACGACGAATATAGCTGTCCGTGCTGGGATTGCTGCCATTGCCGTTGCTGATCTTGCTGATCTTGCTGATCTTGCTACCTCTTGTCGTATTGGTCCACGTGTTTTTCACTTGGAGCTTGAGCTCGTTTTCAATCAATTTTTACAAGGCCCTGTTCCCAGACTAGTCACGGTCGCTTTTAATCTAGTTTCAATGACTCCAGCTTCTTATGCTTGATTCACAGACTTTTTTTCTTTCTAATAACTATTTACTTTTTTTTTTTGGTATTCAGTTACTTATGCTTGGTCCACACGTTGCTTTTAGCCTTACCCTTTGCTATTCTACTGCGCTCGGCGGCGGCGGCACTCCGGAGATTCAGTGTTTGTAATACAATGAGAGAGAGAAAGCGGCTTGAAATTCCCTACGGTCGGTTCACACTGGTTCACACGCGGTGACCCTTGCCACCAATTTGTTCGCGGCATTCCGGCTTATGTCACTGGGTCTTTTCTCTCTCTCTCTCTCTCTCTCTCTCTCTCTCTCTCTCTCTCTCTCACTCTCTCTCTCTCTCTCTATCTCTCTCACTCTCTCTCTCTCCCTCTCTCTCTGTAGGGACTCACCGCCATTCCTATACCGATCTTACTAGGAGTATCAGGTGTTAGGTTAGGTAGCTTCTAGTCGCAGTGACTGCAGCGGAGTCATGTGATATTTATACGTGTCTGTCTTGCCGCACGCGAGGGAAACCCGAAAGAGACTCGAGTCCAGAAGACCAGAGACCTTAAGGTACTGGATGCTGGAGATCAAGTGGTACTTGGACCCGGAGCAACAAGACAAGATGATTTAGATTTAACGCGGGTATTTAGCGCTCTGAGATGTTGTGACGCGTCACTTCCGTTCGCGACTCTTTCAGCAAGACTCTCGTTTCCCCTTTGCTTCTCCTTTTCCTTTTACTTTCGTCCAGCTCAGCGACGTCCCAGCATCCCCGGCAGATCCGCGCACCGATTATATTCTAGACCCTGTCGCCTGGTCCCTCCTGGGAATTTACTTGGATATCCAAAGAATTCGCTGGGACTTCTGGTCCAAGGTCTTCCTTTCCAAGTATCTTGCCCTCTCGGATTCGCGACGTCTTTTGGTCGACGTCGTGGACGTCTGGACGCGCGTCTCTCTACCGGAGCCAGCAAACCGGCCCAGTGCGCTCGTCACTGTCGATCCGAGCAGACAGCGTGGAGCTGCCTTCGAGCAAAGTGAGTGCGTCTAATGAGGCAATAAATAAGTCGACCGCCCTAACCGGCCTCTCGACGCTTTTCGTTCGCGACCTCCGATCCTTTTCATCTTTTTTTATTTTCTTCCCTTCATCCCACCATCCTGCCCTCTCGTCTCCATCCTTCCGCTAGCATAACGATTCCCGCGGCTATCATAGGCAGACCCAGCGACTGGGCTGATGAACTAGGATAACGGTAGAGACCAGACGTAGATATTGATTCCATCTATTTTCTTCTTCTTCTCTTTCTCTCGTTCGTTCCCACTTCCTCCTT
>JARQSV010000329.1:2120011-2156951 GCA_030142285.1 Calameuta idolon | reverse complement strand
GTGCCGATGAAAGGATTGCTCGGTATACTCCATTTCCGTTTACATATGATCGATACCGAAACTGCCTTACCGACTGAGCGTCCCTCTCGTCACCTACCTACAGCCTATCCAAATCTATTCCGAGAAGGCTGCGAATCGTCGCGCGACCTCGACAAGGTCGACACGACTTCCTCAAGGCTAGCTACTTCCCACCGGAAGTAGCCTCTCGTACCTACGATTTTACCCAATTCCCTCGTCTCTCTCTTCCAAAGAGAACCCGCGCGGCTCCGGCAGCCAGACGAGGACTACGTCGGCATCTCTTCCGAGAAGCAGGTGAACGATCTCGCACTCGAGAACTAGGGAACTCGTGAACTCGAGTGGACGCGAGCAGTTACTAAGTGGTCCAGCTGTCGCTCCCGCCGTTCATCCATCCATCCATCCATCTGTCTGGATAGACGCTAGAGGATCTGCCAAGATGGCCAAGACCCGTCGTCCCCGTTTCTCTACGTCTGCGAGACATCAGTCAGACCCAAGTGTCGTCCGAAACATCATCCACCGTCGATACCGGGTGTCCTCTCGTGAATTTCATCCGATGGATCTTACGGGAAGTAGGATCAGAATTGTTCCCACAAATTTTGACCCTGTAGGTCTGTGAAGTCATCCTCTTCGTCCCAGTGGCCTCGAGTGGCTGATCGTGATGGAGGAGCCAGGGCCAGAAGGGGGACCCAAGTGGCCTCAGCCAGAGACACTCTGTTTGTAATAATGTCGTAATTTTATTATCTGGCTCATTGTATCGGATGCGGCCTCAGTTTATTTGGTCTTCGGGGTGAGATGCGTGCTACGGGCAAACAGCCATGAAATATGCAGGAACCACCCCCTCGTCTAACTATGCGGCTAAGGATAATATACAGTGGGTGTCGTAACTCGTCCGCAAACGTGACTGTTATGTCAGTCGTTACACGTTCTTGGAAAGTCTGACTGGAGCTGACGTGGATTCTCGACTACGTAACGCTGCTGGCTGAAGTCATCATTCCCCCAGTCGTTATTCGCCCGGCCGACCCTTTCCTCTCGCGGAAGTGACACTCGGCTGATATTAATATCATAAACAGACGTCAGGAAACATTCGTCGATTCGCATATACGATTCGATCATTGGAAATACTCCGAGCGTCCCGGTATACCAGGAAGTCGATGCGACGTCTATTTCCGGATCGATTGGAACTGCTGGACCGAGTGGCTCTTTAACCCCGTTGGCTTGGAGATCGATATGGATAAATAAATATCGAATTTTTTTTTATCCTATAAATTTTTACATTCACTCAAGATTCTTCGACGTTCATTTTTTTTTTTTTTTCATTCGTCGGCTAATATTTTTTTTTTTTTCAAATTTTCACTCATACACAGATATCTCACGAGAGGTGATTTTCATGACTGTATATCGAATTTTGGTTATTTTTTTTTATCATATTTATACGGGCTGGCGAGATGAGATAAAATTAACCGGAAGAGGATATCGGATAGAAGGATCGGGAGGAATTAGGTACCAGATGAGGTTGACGCTGGGTGAGGCGAATTGGAGGAGCAGAGAGAGAGAGAGAGAGAGAGAGAGAGAGAGAGAGAGAGAGAGAGAGAGAGAGAGAGAGAGAGAGAGAGAGAGAGAGGGTTGAAGATTTACCTTGTTTCTCTTATTTTTGAGTAATTTACGAGGTCTCGAGAGTGCGAATAAATTCGGGATCAAGATGCTAACGATAAATCCTCCGTCTGGATCAAATTCTTAGGAGACTCTCTGAGACACAACATTGGCTGCTCCTCCGATGTCGCTTAATCTCCATTTTTCTATCTCTCTTTCAGCGACCCCCGCCCCCCTCAAACTTCCCAGCATCCCTGCTCCGGTCCTTGTCTTTCTTTTAATTTCGCTGAGATATCGCTCGACTAAATACCCGGCAACTTAGTGAACGTCACGTCCAGCGATTTGTAGCTCCTGCAAATTACACGGAACAGGGTATAGCAGCAGCCGGCTTGGAACAAGATCATGAGAGATCGCGGGACATGATTAAAGACTTAATAAAGAGAGCAATCACGATGCTCTGGATTCACTTGATGAATAATTATCGACTCTGTGATTACAGGACCGTTGGCAGCCAGGTGGTGATGGATCCGATGCTCATATGCAAAAAGACGAGAAGACTCAAAGGTAAATTGGCAGACATTTGCCGGAAGGAGCCAGCGCTCCTGAAGGAGATCGCGAAGGGTGTCCAGGTGGGCACGAGGGAGTGTCAGTACCAGTTCAGGAACCGCAGGTGGAATTGCACGACAGTACGAAGATCCTTAAGGAAGATTTTACTACGTGGTGAGTGGGAGGGTTATCTTTGTTTTCTTTATCTTTATCTTATCATTCGAATCCAGCCGACTGATCTTGCTTCGATTCCTCCTCTTCTCAAGAAGAGAACCGACCCAGACGTAGACCTAGGCACTGGTACCGGCAGTATCGGTAGCAGGAGCAGCAGGAGCAACAGCAAGGGTGGTAGGAGTAGGGCCCAGAATTGAGGTCGGTATTCGTGGGCCTTTTCACGGAATGAAAAGAGGAGAGGACAAAGCACACATTGGCGGCAGATTACAGGGCGCTTCTGCTCGACATTAGGCGGACCGGATGTCGATTACACACTGGTCTCAGGGAGCAGCGGGGACCCGTGGCCGATTCGTTACGATTAAACGGCTGGGTCCCTTGGCTGGTATTTGGGCCTTAGGGCCCAGAGGGACGCCCCCCGGAGACTTGGAAATCGAAAGGAACTGCTGTTCGAAGCCTTTTCTTCATACGCGATTTCGAGCGAAACCTTGGTCCTCTTTGCTATTCTTTCTTACACATCGATACGACGTCGAGCGTCGCGACGCTCTCGGGTTTTAGAAATCCTAGGAATTTATGGCTGTTCCCTTGGGGACTGGATAATTTTCAAAGTAACTTCCTACTCCGCTATACGGTATCCTAACGAGCCCAATTTTCAGTCTGTGGCAACGTATTGAATAATGTCCTGTGCTAAGGATCCTTGACGCGATCCTCTATTAGTCCTTATCTTGAGGTTAAGAGGCAGAAGGAATAAATTTTAATTTAAACCCTAAATTCCAGCTAATTCCATACACAGGACACTCTTCGATTTCTTTCTCTCACAGACCCATCTCGATCGTCAGAGCCAAATCTCAAATCCTAAATTCGAAATCCTAAACCTCCTGGTCCATTCCGGCTGATCGAGCGCGACATCTAAATCGTAGACAGCGTGTCCAATAGGCCGTGCTATGCCCGCTATCCAAGATCAGCCCGTTTGGTAGCCTGACAGATTGACACTGTCCGACGGATATTAGTGGCAATATGTTCCTCTAATTAAATCTCTCGAGATGGCGCGTGGAGATCAGAACGAAAAAACGCGTATAACGGTTTCACCGAGTCACTTTGAATTCTTTGTCGTTTCACGGAGTACAGTCGACTCTTGAGATTTTAATTAAAATTCACGACGTTGAATAAGAAAAAAAAAGGGGGTCCTATCCAAATTCCTTAGACGTTGCATGCAATTAGGAAAATGATTTTTGCTCTTTATCAGCGTGTCTCGTTCTGTGTCCGAGGATCCTCTCTGGATGCTCGTGAAACCCGAAGGCAGCAGAAACCCAGAAGCGAAATGCCGACTGGGCTGCATAAAGGAATCGATGACGAGGGTAGAACGTTAACTGCTCGTTCCAGTGACATTTTCATCGGTTATTCGGTGTCCGTGTTGAGGACGGAGTGCGAGGACAGGTCGCCGTGGGAAGCCAACCGGGAAATATATGACCCTGGGGCCACCCGGTGCTACGAGAAATCAAGAGACCGTCTTCTGGAGCCAAAGGCTACCGAATCCTTGCGAATGATCAGGATTCTCTTTAAAAAATGTATTTCATGTGGGAACACTTTTTTTTTTTCTTTTCTTCTTCTCATTTATACCAAAAGTAAGATCCAGAGGACACGTAGATCCTTAATTCGGTAGGAGATAAGAGAACGGATGCTGGAGAGTGCTCGGACTAGAGTCTCCGTCTCTTTCACTTTCAGGGTCAATTCGAGCGAGTAGGAAAGCACTGAAGTCCTACGGAGACAACTATATATTAGTCGTTATCTTGAAAGTTGAAAAAATTCCGGGGCCTTACCGAGCCAAAGGGGCCCCGCTTGCCGCTACCGGTGACGCCTATCTTAATTCTCGATTGACGTTTATTTATCTGGCGGCGTTTAATTTTTATGGGCGCGATCCGCCGATAGGTTCAGGTAGTTCCTGCTGTGTGGTCCTTGGAAAGGGAATTGCGTCTTCGATGAGAGTTCCTCCCCCGACGTTAAAGGGGACTCGAGGGACCAACGGACCAGGAGACTGGTTCGCCTTCCTCCATCTACCTACCACCTAACTCATCAGGCTCGTTCTCTCTCGCAGCATCCCTTAATTGAGGGGGTGCGTGTCACGATAACCCGAACACGGGCGTCAACCTCTTACCGGGACTACCAGGCTACCAGGATACCAGATCAACCAGAACTGGCTCCTCCGCTTGGCTACTTTGAGACCGACCCCAACCGATTTTACGGGACTGATGATCATCGACCCAAGATTACACCCAAAGACCAAGATTTCAAAATTACCCATAAATGATACGGAGGCCTCCACACGGATATCTCCCGGTATCCAAGTCTATTCGTCATCCGGATGATCTCGATGATGAACCCTAATGAAACATGCCACGCGTCCCTCTCTGGTATTTCGTAAAAACAAAAGACTCCCCACCACGCTATATACTAACTTACAGCTAAAGGTAACCCAAGTAGCCGTGGCTGCAGCCGAATTGGCGAATCAGTCGCTTTAGCATTTCTCTCGTAGTGGCGCTGTCGTCGCTCGGTACCAGTCCAAATAAAGCAGACGTTTTACGCTTAATAAAAAGGACGCACCAAGGCGATACGCTGCTGGTCCCCACGACTCTCTCTCTCTCTCTCTCTCTCTCACTCTCCCCCCACCTTGCCTCACTCCCTCGCGCCCAGTCACCTCCGATAGCGAGTCTCGCTCCTCTTCCCCAAGGACTAAATAAAATCGGCACTAAATCCGGGGCTAATTATTTGGCAGTAAACGGGCGGCATAAGGCAGCTCGTAAACGCGTCAGGCCAAAATATCTCACTCAGATTGGATCTACGCGAATCTTCCATAAACTCCGTAACCTACTACCGAACAGACTCTTTATTATATTATTATTATTCTTTTATTTTTAAGATAAGCCCAACATTAATACCTTGGTCCGTGGGTCTTACGACCCACTGAACAGTCCCTACTCCCTTCATCTCTCGCGCACACTCTACCCAGTCCTCTAGCAGCATCTTCATAATCTGCATTCGAGACTGACGTCCAGCTTCTCCGATACTCCTCCACGTCAACCGACCTACGGAGCAGTGGGTCCTCTGCGGATGCTGCGAAGAACTTCTGTTTGCCACTGGAGGACGCAGGTGACGGACGATGGTCCATGGGCAATGTGCAATGGTCGATGGGCGATAATGAGAAGGCCCCGAACCCCGTTAGCGGACATGTGCTAAGTGTTTGCTCTCGGCGCAGTGCTAACTAATACGCGCGTATTCGCTTTTTACCGGCCCCCCCCCCCCCCCCTGTTTCCCGTATTGTGACACACGTTCGAAGATCGTCGCTAAGGACCTCAGGACCACCCTGGCCGATCACTCCGAAGACTCTTACCGATCGCCGCTCAAACGCTAGGACACCGTAACTCGAGATAACGCATTCAGAACCGACGATAACAGCCAGACCCGACCCAGGTCGGGTCTCCCGGTGTCATCGACGACCCTGTTCCTCCTGGTACAATATTTCCAAGGGTTTACGTTAAACATTATTGCCAACCTCCCAGTGGTGGGTCATTGTGATCCCAACGCGGCAGAGACATACCTGCTGAATTTGCATGATTTATTTACGGCACCGTCGGTTAGGCCCCCGACAATGTCGGACCATGAATGCCGATTATGGTACGTCGTTCCAGATGAAGGCTGTTGGTTACCGATTTTTCACGCTTCCGTGTCTTACCTGAACTTGCTCGATTTTTGGATAAAAATTTTTTTACTTTTTCTTCCTTTTCTTTCTTCCATCCTGCTTCCGGATTGTCACTGGAATCGATCCATCGATATGTCCTTTCGACGGTGGACGCTCGTGTCAAAGTCTTGACGGAGAGGACATAGTTTCGACCGGGACTGTACCCGAGGGACCGGTAGCCGATGTCCTGTTCCCTCGATGCATCGCCGGTACTCCACAAAGGATTGACAACAGCAAACAGTTTAGTGTCCCGTACGTTTATTGTATCGGACTACCGTACTTTAACGTCCTTCGTGCGGAGGACAGAGGACAGAGGACAGATCTGTTACTCTGTTAGACTTCGCTCGGGTACCATTGACATTTGAATGCTTCTCTGGGTGAGCAAAGGAGAGAGCGAGTGGGGCGGGGGAGAGAGGAGGAGGTTCCATTGCCTTTCTTCTGTTGGTATATCCGATAACGATTATAACGATGACGACGCCGATGATTGTTCTGGGGGTGTTACTTTTATTTTTTTTTATTTTTTTCTTTCTTATTTACCTTACCGACTAGAATTCTTGGTCGTTCGGCGTTAACGTTTACTCACAATTATCCGTGTGAATAAATAGTGTCGTCGGGTCGGGTTGGGTCGGGTGTGTCTCCCCGTGGAGTTTCGCGTCGTCAAAGAAAAGCATGCCGGGTTCTTATGTGCATCTGCGCACGGTGTCTACATAGGCGCAAGGTAAGGAGACCGTCTTTCCTCTGGGCGCAGTAATTACCGTGGCATTTGGCGGTAGGGGTTAGGCGGATAGGGGTGGTGGGGAGAAAGAGGGGAAGCACCGAGGAGCGGGACATACCCGGATGATAAATTCCAGGATCGGCGATGCGCGATCCGCGAACGAATCCGCGGCGGAAAAGATGCCGGGGAATTTGGAAAAAAGCCCGAGACCTCGCCGCAATTGGTCATTGCGCGGATTTTTCCAGGCCGATCCGGCATTCATGCGTCCGCTTGGAGTATTTATTGGAAACGGCAAGGGAGTCGGAGAAGGAGAGAGGGAAAGGAGGAACGAGGCGGAGGAGCCTCTCAAAGCCAAAGAACCCAGACAAGACCAGAGAGACCGGCGAAGGTTCAGGGCTGAGGAGAGGAAGGGATCGGGAATATTCTCTTGCTGAATATTCCCATTCGGTTGCATTGAATATCCACCTTAAGTTATTTTACTTGGCTGAGCGAAGCTTCTCGAGAGTCTGGAGTCGCGGGATTCGCGACACTCGCCGGCCCTCGCGGGTCTCGCTGACTTTCGGTCGGGTTGGGTTCGGCTGGATTCTACCTTTAGGCTGCGTCCACAATGCCGATCCGTAGGAGCGATTTCCAAGCTGTCAGACCCGGTCGCGGCTGCGCGCGTCCACTTCGGGGATCATTGGGAAAGGAGGAGACGCGGAGGATCGCAAGATTTATAACTCCTTCTCGATATTTATATGCCTAAACGATCGCTGTATAGATCGATCCGCGAATAGCCGCGATCTATTACGCGGGAATTGCGGATCCGCCGTGATAAATTCTGCGTCTCCAAACAAATCACTGGCTGCCCGATCGATACCATCTACGTCGACTGGGACTAACGTACGACATAACCTACAATGGCTGATACATGGGCGCAATTATACGCTTACATAATACGCGATCGATTAATCACCTCGAGATTTACGAGGATTTGTTAATCCCGCGGAGTCCGTGCGCCGCGACGCTGCGCGACGCGACGCCAGCGCAATTCCATAAATCAGTCGTCGGATCGGCCGAGCTGGAATGCGCCGAGGATCATTGCGACACGGCCGCGATTCCACCTCCTTCGGTTCATCCTCCAATTCCTCCAACTGGGTCCTTCCTTTATTTCTTGAGCTTCTTCCTCTCTTTCCTCTCCTTCTTATTTTTCCTCCTTCTCTCCCTCGACTCTCTTTCAGGATCCTTTTGCTCGTCTTCCTACTGTCTAGTCGCCTTTGGAATTGCAAATGATGAAATTCCAGCGACTCTTCGGACGATAGGAAAATTTCTTCGAAATGCCAGACAAACGCACTTGATCCGAGTGTGGGAGGATCCTCACCTTCTCCCATCGGATCTTCTCCGAGGAAAGGTCAGGCGAATTCTCGAGGTTGATACAAGACTCGATGCGATTGAAAGGATCGAAAGGATCGAAAGGATCGAAAGGATCGAAAGGATCGGAAGGATCGGAAGAATAATGCTCGGGAATGTTGATAATTGGCCATCGGATCGTAGAGAGGAGCGGAAGCGCGCACCTGGCAGCCCGCCGAGATCATCGGCTCACGATCCCTCGTGTCTAATTGATCCAAAGTGATTTATGCCTCCGGAGATACGGTGGACTACGCCCGGAGCATTCCCCAGCTCGTGGCGCGTTCTGAGCTCGCGATGCTCACCAGCCCTGTCGCGAGAGTCTCGCGAATTCTCAAGTAATACCTAGGATCGAAGTGGCCTCCGGACTCCCTTTGAAAGATCCTCTGGCGATGCTGCCGTGACGAAAGAGACGCTTGCGAAAGGTTAGGAGACCAAAGCAGAGTCGTCACTCAGGGTTGGGGGGAGGGAGGGACGAGCAGAGAATAAAGAGCGAAGCTTCGTAAATTAACCGAAGAAGATGAGTGGCGTGCAAGGCGCACCGAGACTTCCGTCATGTTGAAGGGCCGAAGAGCCGAAGAGATCATTCGAGCCGAGAGAGAGAGAGAGAGAGAGAGAAAAGTGCCTTTCGCTCTCGAACTCGATATCAGATCGCTCGTATAAAACTATCGTATCGTTTAAATACGCACTGAAAGGTGAGGCGATGCATCAGGAGATACGCGCCCGGTGGCAGCCTCGCTTCGTCCGTCCGTCCGTCGATCCGCGCTGAAGATACCCGGCTGGAATCCATGGGAACCACCGAGAACCAGCCTTAACGCGTAACCCCTGCTTTCCTCGCTCCTCACCTTGCTCTTTTTCACCTTCCTCTACTTCTGCTACCTATTCCACTTTTCGAATCCGTCTGGACCTCCTGTGCCTGGACCCAGTACCCTTGAGGATCTTCCAAAGGAGCGCGTGTACTCGTACTCGCTACTATCTCTATCGGTCTCTTGACTACCTCATAAGATTTCGTGCAAGATCAGGACCGACAGAGACCCCGAGCACTTCTGATCCTCGTTTTCTGGTTCCTCTAACGAGAGCGAGCAGTTAACATAATTGCGCTGGAATTGGCATAAAACTCGCGGAAACACGTAGCGATCCTTGACTCGTATCGCTGGTCCTCTTGCTACCGGCGGAGCCGCCGCCGCCGCCGTCCCTGTGATCCGATCAGCAATACACACGGCCTGACGGATCTCTCTTGGCCGCAGAGCCAAGATTCCTCGAGGAGAACCGCTACGCTTTCCGTAATTGGGCAGGCATTCCACGTTATGAGTTAATTCCGTCGATCGCGACGCGATATCACTTCGCCACTCGAGCTGCCGCCCGGTTTTACCTTTTATCGATTTATCTATCCCTTTTTTATTCATGCCTCGACCTTTTTCTTCCCTTATCTCACAGCTCCGTCCTGCCTTGACTCGATGCTGGTTCTTCTTCTTCTTCCTCTTGCTCCATCTGCAACCTCATTTGGCCCGGGTCCAAGCCCCGCGCAAGATCGCTGGCGTCGTCGGGCGCGCAGATGCACTTCGGGAGCGTCGCTCGGGCTGCAAAGTACTTTTCGCGAAAGCGTCGACGTCGCGTCAATAAACCACATCGAAAATACGTCCTTTGGCAGCCGCGCGAGCGCATTTGTTTTCTCCGCTGGGTCTGGACCCTCAAAGAGCCTAATTATTTTCTCAGCAGCGAGTATACTAGCCAAAATCATAACACGGCAGGGAAGTTACCTAGAAGCTGTTAAACTCTTCAAAATGATCTAACGAGCCGTTATCTCCTTCGCGGAATCTTCATAATTTTCTCTTCCGTTAGACTTTCCCTCCTCCAAAGGATCCGCCGACTGATTGCTCCCATGGCTGGTCTCTGGTATCGCTCTTCCGTTAACCGTTCCCGACGGCTCGCCAAAGAGAGAAGGAGCCCAGAGACGCGTTTTGCAAAGCCCGGATGCTGCGGGAGCGAAACGGAGCTAGATGCCAGCAGCATGATCTTTCCTTCTCAAAGGGTTTCCACTTGACGCATTGTTCCCTAATGATGGAGTGGAATCATGACAGGTGAAACCCAATACGTGACACACTGCACCCACCGGAATTGGACAGTGTGGGAGCCAATGGGATGGGAGTGCTCCCAAGACGGTCCCATCCTACCGTATTAATTTTCAAACAATCCCCAGCATCCTGGACCAGGACTTTCAGTCGTTCGTAGAAGCTGCTGATCCGGAGGACCCAGGTTACTCCGGTGCTCGAGAGTGTCAAAGTCTCAACTCGAGGTCGACCGGTCTCGAAATACTTGCAAAAAAGAGTAGCCGTCCTCCTGGACCATTCCCTATCATCTCCATCAGTCACTTGGACCACTCTTTTAAATTCTTACTTTCTTACCACTCCTTCTTCTTCCTCCTCCTCTCATCTCGACTAGTCTCAACTTTCAACAGTCGGATCGCACTCTCTCTCGTGCTCTCCCGTATAGACGTTCTGTACGGTACGCATCGAGGTGAGCCACTCTCGTGTCTCGCTGTACGGCATTAATCGTATGTTATTACGCTAACTACTTGGCACGCATCAGCTCCTATTCTACGGTCAGATAAACCAGCAAGATACGAAGGCTAAATTGCAAGTTGCAAATTGCAGTCGCATTGCCGATTCGGTCCGAGGAAGCTGGAGAAGGTGGACAAGCCGAAGGTCTGAGGTTATTGAGGAACCCCAGGTTGTGGTAAAAATTTTTTTATTAAAAAAAACATTTACATGGATCAATTAGCACTGACGACGTAAGAATCCATGACCTACATTGGAAGGCGTTTATCGCACGTATAAGACACAGCTTGATAACGGGTGTAACGTGAGTTCTGGATACGGTGGACCAATAACGGAAATCGTTATAGGCGATCGTTAGGGAGAGACAGAAAATAGCTTCCGCTCGAACGGAAGTACAGAAAGAAATTTGATCCATCGATCGTTTCGATCGTCAATCCCAGTGACCCGTTCTCGCTGTATGCTTTCTCAAGGCTCCCGTCCAGCAATTAATTTATCCTTTCGGACGGCTCGGATGAGCTCTAATTGTCTTATCCGTTTAATGATGTGTAATCCGATTTGTTTTCGAGGGATCCGATCCGAGGCCAGCCGATGATCCGATCTACGGGTTTCGGCGTGGAGTCTTCTTTATTTTTCACTGGCCGTTTTACTTGGTGAACCTGGTCCCGCGCGTACGATCCGGTTCCGTTTCTCATCACCCGAACGCACAATCCCGATTCGAATCTTTCGATTCATCTCGAAATGTTTAATTAATTATGTACGGACCGGGATTTCTGCTATTAATTAATTACGACCGGCTTCTCGATTCTCTCTCTCTCTTGGTCTCTTCCTCCTCTTATGCACCTATAATGCGCACGCATGTATATCCCACAATAGCCTCTCGATCCTCTGACCACAGGGAACACTTATGCTCTCTGCTTCCAGATACCAGAGAAACGGGATTCGTGAATGCTATTACGGCAGCCGGCGTGACCTACGCCGTGACCAAAGCCTGCACCATGGGTGACCTGGTGGAATGCTCCTGCGAGAAGACGTCGAGCAAGGGTGAGTCAGGAATCGACAACTGGTCCATTGATCTTCGCGCAGCCGTATCTTCGGCTACCCATCGGTTTGAGTAGCCCCGTCTGATCTTGCTCAAATCCACTGTCTTATCTACCTAGGAAATCGTTTAAGCAAAATCACGCGGAACGCCGAGAGAAATAAAAATGTCCCCGCGGAGGGCGAGTGGGAGTGGGGCGGATGCGGTGACAACGTGAACTTTGGATTTAAAAAGTCGCGGGACTTTATGGACGCGCCTTACAGAAAACGCAGCGACATTAAAACACTCGTCAAGCTCCACAACAACGACGCCGGACGTCTGGTGAGTATACATACATGCACACGTATCCCCCACCTAGAATGATCATCACTGACCCTAATTCTCGCATAAGATCAAAACCAAACGTCCATTGAAAACGCGACGTTCCCTTTAGGCCGTTAAGAAATTCATGAGAACCGAATGCAAGTGTCACGGACTCTCTGGCTCCTGCACGGTCCGCACCTGCTGGAGGAAGATGCCCAACTTCCGTGAGGTCGGCAACAGGCTCAAGGAGTCTTTCGATGGCGCGGCTAAGGTCATACCCACGAACGACGGACACAGCTTCATCACGGAAGGACCCACGATAAAGCCACCCAGCAAGGTCGATCTCGTCTACAGTGAGGATTCGCCCGATTTCTGCAAACCCAACAGAAAGACAGGATCGCTGGGTACCCAGGGTAGACAGTGCAACTCGACCAGTCCAGGGGTCGAAGGTTGCGAACTCCTCTGCTGTGGACGAGGATACGACACCAAGGTGGTGAAGGAAAAGGTCAACTGTCAGTGCAGGTTCCAATGGTGCTGCGAGGTCACGTGCAACACATGTGTCGTTAAGAATTCTGTCAACACGTGTCGCTAGTTCATCCCAGTCCCTGGTCTCATCTTCATCCCCCTAGCGCTAATCATAAGATTACCCCACTGTCGCAACGCACTGTGACCTAATGATTCATCATCGACCCAACCTTGTAACCCATTGTCATCGATACGCTACTGATTGTGATTTATGTTGTACTTCTCTTGTGGTAATAATCATCATTATTGTCTCTAGGCTTAACCGACTCTGATCGTATAGACGCTGACGGATACGCACGAAGACTCACGGAGAGTCCCGAGAGAAAGGGAATGTGTGAATGCGCGTATGAGTCCTTATACGAATCTCGAAAACACGAGTAGGCGTAGTAGGAAGTTTGCGTATTTCTCTCGTGTCGCATGGGTCTTCTTCAGTCTCGTGGGCTGGGCCGTTGACATATAGCGTATAGCGGTGCCATATAACTCGAAGCTTTCCACGTATCTCGACGGAGCAGAGAACGCGTGAATCTGCCCGTATGTATATCCTATGTATAACGTATGTGCATGTGCATCGAGATTGGTTCTTTTTTTTTTTTTTTTTTTTTTCAATTAGACAGCTGGAAGGGCGCGGCCGAAACGCGATACCCTCTGGGTACGATTGATGATGTCGTTTTATTGAAATTAAATTTTGACATTTTTTTAACTCACTCGGAGACACATATATATGGTCGTTTAGCACTTACGACGTTGACATTTTAATCTCCGTCTTCTGTACATAAGACTGATACTTTACTCTCTAACATTATCTCGATTCTTTGTTTACCCTACGTACTTAATATTGTTATCCGTGATCTATCTTTTATTTTTAATCCGATCGTGCGTCATTAACACAGCATCAGCCTTTATCGCAATAACGTATTCGTTGCTGCGTCGATCGAACATCAAAATTTCATCACGTTCATTCTTACGGTATATTGACTTAATTATAAATTGTCAGCCTCAGCCTGCGATTGCCGTTGCCCACCCTATATTATAAATATATATATATTATATTATGTTACATTAAATATACTATATGATTTGCGTCAGTGGAGATTGCACTGCGACAAATATATATATATATATTTTCCAAGCATTAAAATTTTTTTTTTGAAAATACCTTTTTTCAAAAATCCTTAATTTTTTTTTTTTGAATATTCATAAGTCAATTGCGAGGTGGGGTAAGGTAAGGCTGAAAAATCGTGAAAATCGAAAGAAACTTTTCCGTGGACCGCGGAGAAGCGAACGCTGGGTAATAAAGGACACGTAGGTATAAAAATGGAAAATTGGGAAGGCTTTACGGGGCCGTGTAGAACACAGCTTTTAGCTGTAATTTAACTTTATAAAAGAGTTGCCCCCGAGCGTCGGATCGGTGCTCGGACCGGTAATAAAAAAAACTCCTGTCTACATCTCCTATAAAATAGTTTTACAGCAACAAAAGAATTTCGCGTCCCCATAAAGTTGCGGCGTCGTACGATCACACTATCGCCATCATCACTAGGACCAAAGCCATATAGCTACCAAAAAGGTACGCGGGACGGTATCGTGACTATACAGACTGGTCTCCAGCATCCAGAAGATACCGGGATGCTGTAAAAGCCTCTTGACCATAAGAGTCCGACCAATGGCAACGCCGCGCATCGCGCCCGTTTATTGGACGTCAAAATTAATGTAATTACCAGAGATTTCCTCTTAACTCCCAGCATCCCTTCCCCGTACCACCATCTCTCAACCCATCGAATTTCACCGTCAGGACCATCCGAGATCCTCATCACGCGATCGTCACCAGTCAACGTCTTCATCCGACTGGCTGTATTAATAACTCGAGAGAAAAAAAAGAGAGAGAGGATGCAATGGAAGAGTCCATCCATTGACACAAATTGAAATTAGTTGGAATTGGTCCAGATCTGTCCCGAGGACGAGAGATGGTACCACGTTGACTCTGACGCAATTAACCCCACCCAGAGTGCACGCTGCGATTAGCCCATCGGCAAGAGATTGGTCTGCTCCGGGTTGACTGGGTGGTCCAACGGTTAATTTGGGGCTGTTGCAAGTTGGTGGGGCAAAAATGGCCCCTCAAATTGCCCGGTTACGATCGCAGCCATAAGCAACGCCATTTTTTTATTCTCTCCCAGGTCCAGCCAAATAGTCTCTCTCTCTCTCTCTCTCTCTCTCTCTGTCAGTCGTTTTCGCGCGACCCTTCACCCGCACTCCGTCTACCTCTTGCGAAAGGTCCAGATCCTCGTCTTCGATTCGTTCCCCGTTCTTCGCCTCCTCCACCGTCACCTCCTCCTCCGCCACCTCCCTCCTCCGCCACCTCCTCATCGCTCCTATCTTCTCTCCTCGCAGGCAACTCGCGATCGATCACGGCTGCGTTTACGGTTTCGTTGCGTGGCACGACTCCGCGTCTACTCCTCGAGGACGAGCTCATTGTTCCGCTTTTAATCGTTCCCGGAATTACCGGATTGCTTCGCGTGGGAGCCTCGACCGAGCCAAGACCTCAGCAGATCATCGTGGACCCCAGGAGCAGAGTCTAGCGGTAGGATCGTCTTCGTCTTCCTCCTTGACGCTTGATCACGGTGGGTCCTTGAGTCTGAGGTCGCAAGGATGCAGGATGTTCAAGGTACAGACATGGGTAAGGAGCCAAGAACAGGAAGGGGAACAGAACCGGGACCCTGGCCAGGTCCCAAGGACATTAAAGGATCCTGGTCCCAAGGTCCATTCGAATTCCTCTTGGGGATGAAAGTCGTGCGGTCTGGTAGTCCACCGGTCCTCTTCGCCCTGACGAAGGCATTAACGCTCGAGGTGGTCGCGCGCTCCTCGACACCAATATTAATTAAACAATCCCATAAGCTTAACAAACTGGTCGTACGTTAAGAAGTTTATTGGTCTCGCGGGAACGTTAAAATGTTCCAATCTTAATTAGCTAGGTGTTTACAGGAAGATAATTCCCCGAGTTTAATGTCCGTTCCAGTCGGGCCACCGCGATGTGCGCTTCATACGAGGTCACTGAAATCTTTATGGACGGTCGTTTCTCCGTTCCTGGAAATATGCCTTTCCCAATGAGGCCCAACGGCTATGCCGGCTCCACAGTCCTACTGCGGAATTGCGCAATCCGATCGAGCCATTCGTGCCAGATCCTCTTCATCGAGCGTCCCCGTCCGCCTCTTACCTTACCTATTAACCTTACGCGAACGGACCCGCTGCGTTACACGCGAATCGTTAAACGATCAAAGGATCCCTTGTTTACCGACTGTGCAAACATTTGCCCACGATCATTCCCGTCCTAATTCGCCTCCGGGATCGATTACAAAATCTCAACAAACAGAAGGCCTCCGCGCGGCGGTTCTCGTTACCACCCGGCGAGCTCCGTAAACAGCAATCGGAACTCATTAGGAAGGTGTTAGGAACACTTAGCGGTTCCGCGCGATCTTCCTCGTACCTACGAGCAACCTCAAGACTTTCTAGCGACCTGTCCCAGACTCATTTCCTCCACTTCCGCCGTCGTCCTCGTCCAGGCCAGGTCACCTCTGGTCCATAGAGCTCCTCGTTGCTTCCAGCAACGTGACCCGTAACCGGTCGATCGCTGATGATGATCCTCGAGGACGCAAAGACCCATTGTCAGAGCGTGTAGATGAAAAAGGAGAAAGATGACCAAGCCGCGAAAGATCGTAAGAAAGATGGAGATGCATGTCGAATCCCAAGGAGACGGCTCACCGAGAAGAGAGCCTAATTGGCCAAAGGATTTTCTATTAGACGCACGAGAAAGGGTAGAAGCTTCAGCGTTACCGCGAACCAAGAGACTTCATGCTCCATCGAGGAATCGTTAATTAGGGCTTCGAAGCCCAACGTACACTCAAGTGCAAGACAACAAAGTAGACCAGTGGAGGTGGATTCGTTCCGCAGTGCCATAAGCTGGAGTTTACGACGACGCCGGGCGTCGGTACGGGATACGGTACGCGTTGCTCGCGCCGTTCTAAACAGCACCCTCGGCATGGCCCGAGCGAGCCAGTGGTCCATGCCGATCGACTCCTCGTCGCCGTCTTCGTCGTCGTCCTCCTGGACCCTGGGTCGGGTGGGGAAGCTGGGGTAGCGGGAGGTGGGTGCAAGTCGATAAATCGAGCGCATGTTGCAAGTTGCAAAGAGAAGGACGACATTGTGGTCCAGTCGCGAAGCCCCAGCATCTTCCACGCTGTATGTATATACATTGGCTACGTGGGTCCAAGATTCTCTGTATAAGAGAGAGAGAGAGAGGAAGCCAAAGGTAGAAAATACTTCTCGAGCCAACAACTTCATCCGCGGGGCGCCTCTGATTTATCCTTATTAATAAAACTTTTAAGTCCTGTTAACATGTGCTGTGGGATGCGCCGAGCCATCTCGGCTCCTTGCAGAACTATTGGCAGCCCGAGCTCGCGATTTCGGCAGCGCGCCCCAGCTCCGAGCCAAAGTTTTTGCCGTCCCGGGGAAGCCTCGGGACAGCGGCACTCGCACTCGGCACCGGCACTCGCGCCAGCACCGACCACACTGGTGCCCAGCGGGGCATCCCGTGTGTTCACGGGATCGCTACGAGATATCAGGCATTATTAAAACTACATAAACACCGCGAGTAAAATGCGAGTTATGGCCCGAGAGGGTTGTGAATTAAGGAGGGGCTACGGAACGACCGGAGGATGGGATAAAGAGTGCCTATCCGAGCATCTTAACTATCTGGCTTTAGGTTATCTGTGTATCTGGGATATCTATGTTGTAGATATTATATCTAACCTACCTGACTCCTTCGTACCGTGGCAATAAGTATATACCGTAGACTTATAATAGATACGTAGCACGGGTAGGTGTGCGTATCCTTTACCCGGGGCTACTTCTTCAGATTCCGTATGCGGACCCTGGTGGACGTCGCAGGAGTCAACGATGACTCGAGCTATTCGAACGATTCGATCTCTAACGAATCTGTTGCCGGACTAGGATCACGGAGACACGTCAACATTATTACATTAGGCTGCTCGAGTTAGGCCGTCTTTTAATCGCAATCGAGTCCGATCGGATCGAATCGAAGACAACGCGAGAGGAGATCGGTGAACGGACAATGACAAGCACCAGGTCCCCCACGGGGTATTCGAACGATGCGAGCCCTAATGAAGCCGTTTTCGACTTCGGGACCCACCATTGTCCCCTGGGTGGGAGGAACATTGTCCCTTCGTATCCTTATCGACCAACGTCGATCTAAGATCCAGACTCTTATCGGTACCAAGATCCTCAATGTAATTCATGATTCCGTGGGATCTCTTTTACATTCGATCAAATTTCTTTTTACTCCGTTCGATGTACGCGTCACTCCCGTCTATGAGGATCCTAGTCGTCATCCTCATCCTTGGCTCTTCTCTTCCGTCGCGACGCCTGGCAATTACGAAGGTACCCATTGCAATGGGTCCGGACTCTTGGTCGGATGTCTTGCACTTGTCCCGTTGTCTCCGCTCATGTCGCGCGTCCACCCACGATCGCCAGGATATGGATGAGACCATTTAGTCCCAGGACACGCGATTCTGAGTCACTCGGCTCAGAATTCTCCAAGGAGCAGACCCAAGCGCCTTGGTGGGTCTCCCTTTTCCTGGGTCCGTGCTCATTCGCTCATTGTCTCTCTGGGATAAGACGGACCTGGTAGAGAGACTTCGGACGACGTCGAGAACGACCCGGACCGCCAGGTAAGTTTAGCAAGCTCAGCGATGCCGAGAACGGAATCGCATCTCGCTAAGTGACCCGTTGGTTAGCTGCAGCAATTAGCATCGGTCAATGAGCTCTGAGCTTGTAAAGTGATGGGGACTGTTGAATTTTTCATCGAGCCTCCAGAGGCTCCAGGGGCGGAGGGAGGTGGTCCGGTCGGTGGGGGCACCTTCTCCCGGAAACGAGGAAGCAAGGAAAGTAGCTGTCCGACGAGTGGTGGTAAAAATGGCGGTCTGCTAGCTCGCCCGTAAACGTCGTTTTACGGGGCCGTCTTTTGGGCCTTACGTTTTTTGCCTGACTACGTATCACCGTCCCGGAACACCTACCACGATAATTACGTGACATTTTGTTTTGCGACCACAAAGATTTTTTTCGCTGGTTCCCCGCACTGATTGTGAGAGCAAAGGAAGGAAGGAGGAGAAGGGAGTCCGAGTGGAGGGAGGTGGTGAGAGTGATATGCTACCTGGTACCTGCCGGTTTCGGAGACTGGGGGACTCTTGGGGACCGGTAGGACCCTCGGGGCCTCATTGGTTCTCGCTCGAGGTGGCGTAATAACCCTCGGTTAAATTATCGTTATTGATTTGTAATTATCGAGAAATAACTCAATAACCCGAGATTACGGTGCGGCGGTCAAATAAAATATCAATTTCGATAATGGGCCTGAAGTATCAGGCCCCGATTTTGACGCCTATCTTGCGCAGTCTCGCCTCGTAATTATGATCCTCGCGGAACGCCGCGGTGGGTCCGTTCCCTTCGATGGGTCCAAGTGGATGCTGCAGGATTTTCATCTTTCTTCCTCTTCCTCTCTTCAATCCCGTGTCTCCTCGTTCCTCTTGCTACCGTCGATTTTTCGTATTCCAAGTAAACGATGTAATTGCCTGACACCGTTTTATCAGCCGACGAAAGATGATTCCACGGTGGTCCAGAAATTATTTTATAATCCAATTTTCGATGCTGGTACATCTCCCGGTCATCTCACGTGACTCGTCAAGATCTTCTCTGCGTATAATGCCTTGATTATTCTGTAGTCCCTTTTGACGCCACAAGAGGGTGCCTAATACGTGGACCTACGCATACTCACATATGCTTAGTTATTGCCTCTTCGCTTCCGAACATCATTTATATTGCTTCTATATACGATTCGGATAGATACAAAAATTTAAAGTTATTCAGTAATATTTCCTAAGAGCCCGCCAAAAATTCTTCAAATTTTATACTTAGAAGAAAACAAAAGATTCACCGGGTCTTATTATTAATTACTAATCAAGGGAATATTTTTAGCCGGGGGTAGACGCTCTGGAGTCCAGACTACGGTAAACCAGCAACGATATGGGTGTTCCTGGAAGAATTGCTACTCATGCCGCGTAATGCACTCGGACCACGCAACCTCCTCCTCCGCCTCCTCCACCTCCTCTCCATCCTCCTCCTTCGCTCCTTCTTCGCCACTCTTTTCGTTGACTCCCTTCTTGCTGACAGTACGTGCTATACCGGAGAGATTTATAGGAGACTTATTGCTAGAAGAGAGAGGGAGAGAGAGAGAGAGAGAGAGAAGGACAGACGATCTCATAAGAACGATAGATGATTGTCACGCTTTGTTTCTGCTGATCGGCTTTCCTTTCTCTTCAGCGAGAACAAAGGGAAACAGGTAGATAGAACTGGGCGGCATCGGTAGCATCGGTATCAGCATCAGCAGCAAGGAGTATGCTAATTCAGTGGGTAATAGTCTTGTCGTTCAGAGAGAGAGAGAGAGAGAGAGAAAGAGAGAGAAGAGAAGATGCTGGACAGGAGAATGACTGGAGTCCTCGAATGACCAGGTGGTCCAGATGGTCCAGGTCCACTGGCTAGTTTCTTGTCGGATTCTGGAAAATGACTAAGAAAATTGATATGCTGACAAAGTTCGAAAGATGGCAGAACGACGTCCCGGGGATGCGATCCTGATGACCATTGGGCCGTTCGGGCTTTACATGCTCGGATGCCCACGAGCTATTTCTAATATCGTAAAATCATTAATTAGCGGGACTTGGTGTCGAGAGAGGATGGGGTCCCCTCTGGTACCGGGCGTCGAATCTCTATCGAGGGTCCAGCAGCTACCTAGGTGGCCTTTGGCTCCTGGATGTGGCTGATGCTTTTTGTCCGGCATTAATAAGTCGGTTGTTCCTTGGGTCCAGGGTGAGAGAAACGTCATTTGCCGCTCTCCTGCCTTATTTGTTCTACCTTTTCTCTCGGCAGCGAATCGCTGTAGCTCGGGATGCTGAGTCGCTCGGTCGACTCATCTTCTATTTTTTTGATCCTGCGTCGTCCGTTCAGCCGCTACGGCGACCGTAGTCCCCATGGAGACGTCCGTGAGAGTGGGTCGTGATACTCTTTAATGGAAACGTTATGTTCCCGCGAGTCGATAATCGAAGGAGATCAATAGAGATCCCGAGTGCTCATCCCTTCTATATATATATATATTTCTTTTTTCTTCCTTCACCTCCTCTTCTTCGAATCGAGGAATCTCGCTGGTTCTTCGTTAACTCGATTAGCTCGCCCGCGCCGGGATTCCCCGAAAACCCATATTTTTTCCTCGAATGAAAAACGCTCGCTGGAGAAATTAAATAATCGAATTGGCTACGGTTCGTCTTCGACGCTGGCGTCGTCGCCGTCAGGTAGGGACGTCTTTGAATGTATCCGCGTTACGGACCGTGGCATCGCAACAGCGTGGCCAGTGGATGATTGAATAAGCGCGCACGGACAGAGAGACGGGGCCTGAGAGAGAAAGAGAGAGAGAGAGAGAAAAAGACGGAAAGAAGCAAGCAGTGAACGGCTGTGTGTTTTTCGAATTAAAGGGAATCCGATTGTTAGTTTTCCTGGCGGCCCGTCAGTGATTCGCTACGCCACTCACGCTCCCCAACACTGCCACTAGACACACATAGAGACTTCCGTGTGCTTCTGCTTTCTTTTTATCTCTCTCTCTCTCTCTCTCTCTCACCATTGACTTTTACGGAAGGGAAAGAAAGCGGCGCGTAGCCGCGGCCAACGATTACGCACTCGGCTCCCTCGGAATTAAGTCATTCCATGCGTGGAGTCAGAAAAAAGTAATGAAGGCCTAGTAGCGTGGCTACGCTAGGCTAGCAGCGTGAGGAACTTTGGTGGCATGGTCGATATGGGTACCATGGGTACCATCGGTAACCATGAGCATCATGGGCATCGTGGGTACCATGGGCACCGTGGCGAACGGGACACGTAAATCTCTGGGTAGTCGGGCTGGGGTCCGCCCGGAGGATTACGTCCAGGTTGATCAGGCGCAGACGTAGGTGGTCTTGGTCCGATGGTCTGAGGTCTTCAAGAGTATCGTTGTTGCTTCGTGGACCCACGAAGATGCTGCGAAATTGTATCCCAACCTTAGAGAGACCAGCCAGTGTCAAATATTGAACTCGAGGGCAAACTGGACCAGTGGGACGGACTGTCGTTCAGCCTGACTTTGGGTAGTTGATCTTGCAAGGGAAAGAGGTAAGAAACAAAGCGACATGGAGAATCTCAGGAGGAAACATACCGGCGAGAGGGTGCAGACCATCCGAGTCCCTTTCCGTTCCCACAGTCCCGAAAGCGGATTCCGCAGAGTCCCGAGGTTCGCGATTCAGCAGGGAATCTCTTATAACATGCCAAAACAGCGATAATTCGACGGTGTGGTCCGGAACGTCCTCCGATATTCGTTCCCACGGATCGAGGACCTGGACCACGTTGTCCATGGGTGAGGCTGGTGACCATCGAGAGAACGGGGAGTCCCGCTAAAGGATTCCTGCCATTCCGCACTTCTATCCAGCCGGCAGCGTCCTGGCTGCGCGCGCACCGACCAGACTTCAATCGCAAAAACGATAAATTAGTTGATTTACGCTCGAGCTTTTTATCGGGAATAATTCGAGCCGAGAGAGTTTTCTCGGGTCCTTCAGAGTCGGAGGATCCTTTCTTTCTCCTTGCAGATACATATATCAGTTCTCTTTCTCTTTGCCGGAGCCTCTCTTGGTACCACGTGATTTACGCCCTGAGTTTCTTTCGCTTCTTCCGACTCGCCGTACCCGTACTATATGTGTACACAGTTTCCATGCCAGGGTGGATGACAACTCTCGGGCGGTATCCGTACCAACCATAAAGGACGGACTCGCTGATGCGCTCGCATCTGATAGAGGCGATGAAAACATTTAGAGGTTATGAGAGCCTCGCGATGATAAAATCGGTACAAGAGAGGCCGCGACACGCGGCGTGTTGTGCCCGATGACACGCGTGCGGCATCCCTGATGCGGACCACGTGCACCGGAGTGGCTCTTGGGACCTGGTCCGAATTTCGTATTCCTCCGGCATAGCTCAGCCAGATGGATCCGTAGGAATCCACCCTTCCAGAGTGGACCGAGGACCCACCCAGAGAAAATGGGAAGGAAATCGGAACGAGGAGGAACGAGGATCAGGACCAGGTGAGGAACAAGAATTCAGGAAGACGAGATCAAAGTGGAGGCGGATGATCTCTGACCCAAGGTGGCGAGTGCAGATAGGTCATCCGCTGGGAGGACGTGAAAGAAGACCTCAGTTTCTTTTGGTCCTGACGATGGACCCCACTGGCAGGACCCAAGGTTAAGGACGCGCCTATCCACAGTCCCCCTATAGTCCTTGCGCGCCCCTGTAGGCCGCCTATGATACTAAAACAAATTCTTGGCTCCGGGAGGCTCCCAGCATCCCGAGACAAGAATCTCGAGCAGCCGGCCACTTCTCACGGCGGCTCCTTTGATCTCGGCATCCTCTCCCTCGGCCCGGCCCCTCCTAGAAGCCCAACCCTCCACCCCCGGCCAACCCCTAGCGGGCCTACCGGATTCATTCAGTTTTACTATTATTACGCATACCATCACGCGTGCTTGCCGAAAACATTCTGATCCTCTCGGTCCCAGCATCCTCCGGACTAATGGACCCTCACCCTGGGGCAGCATACTCTTTTGACTCCTTTCTCGAGGGACCCCACCAGCGCCGAACAACGTGACGTTCGATAAGCGCATTTTGATTTACCTCGATGCTCCATTTTTTTTCAGTGTTACGAAATCGATCTCAAATCTGTCAAATCTTTGCTTCATCTCTCGCGTTGCCTCTTCGTTTACCCCATTTCTCTTTTTTTGCCCCATTCTTGGTCCCTGCAGGCTGAACAGGCACGTTCGACGTCTCAAAGCCGAGAGACTGCAATGCCCGACCCAGCATCCACCGACGCCGACGCCCAGCGTCACTTGGGCATCGATCGACTTCGGTCAGCGAAGCGTCCAGTGGGAGAACCGCTGTTCCGGTTTAGGTCTATCAGCTGGAAGCATGGAGCCTGCGTCGCGACGCCTCCTATCCGGAACGCCTGGAAACCCTTTTATCCTGGGATTCCTCGAGGATTCTTAAGGCCTTATCATCGCGTGCAGCATTCGCCGCGCTGCGGAGAGACGCCGGAGGGCGTCCCGGCGCGGCCCTCCCACGATATACCTCGCACACGAGTTATGAAGTTGTCCGATGTCCAGCTGCTAGGAATCGAAATTATTTTGTCGCTCGCCGATCTTGGTCCACGAAGATGAGAAAAATATTGAATCCTCTCAGGACGCAACGTTCGGCCAAAGAGGACGAAGGACAGTCGAGGAAATCATAAATATCTTTCACGTGCAAATTAGTTTATTTCATCAATCTTTTTTTTTTATATAAATTATGAGGCAATGATCATATATATATATACATATATAAGCTATGTACTATGTATGTATATATGCACAACATTACAATGACCGTTTTACATAATGGACATAAGGCTGCAGTCCAGCCACGAATAAAACCTGAGGTCCCGGGGACTCTTTTATATTTAAACTCACGGGAAGTTGACCCCCGTTCCCGAAAGTAACATTTTACTCGTGGACCGGACCCATTTATACCTTCCTCACTGGGTAGCGTGTAGTCTCATAAAAATCTAAAGTCTATAACGTCGTTTAGTATAAAAAAAAAATAATTTAATAATAGACGCTGGGATAATTGGAACTTTGATATTGGAAATCGGGCTTAAGTACGTGTGGCGTTTTAAGGAATCCTTAATTTTCTTTTTTTATCATATTAAGGAGCGATCGGGACTTTTCTATTTTTTTTCTCGCATCCTTCCACTATATCGCTACACTATGTACAAATACTTTAAGTCTTTTCTTGCGCAGCTGACCCGAACGCGATGGACCAATCGCTTCGGGGGATGCTGTGCCTTATTTACAACCACGTTAAATCACGTTTCCCGCGCGTTCACGCTTCTCGCGTTATAATAAATAGATTTAAAAGATTCGCAAAAAAATTTGAAAACGCGCCTTCTCGCTCCCTCTCCGTCTCTCCTCGTCTGCTGGCCATTATAGATATAATTATCGTAATTATTAATTAGCAAGTCGACGGGTCACTCCGGGACACTAATATTCTCTAATAATTCGTATTTACAAAATTGTCTCGATTCCTTAAAAACTAAATTCGATGCGAGTCCTTATCGGCTAATTATGCGCGTCCACTCATCAGTCTTTAGTATGTGTCTCTATGTGTTATAATAAATAGTTTATAATCTTGCATAATACTGGGCATTAAGGAGGAAAGTTCCAAGGTGTCTCCGAACAGCTTCCAATCCTTCCCTTAGAAGAGAAACGGACTCCTCTAGGTGGTAGATCGTCAGGGTCAGAAGAGGATTGGAAAAAAAAAATCCACCCTCCCACTCGGACGGATTTTTGGAAATTCGTCGAAACAAGTGGAAACTTCCCGCACGGCGTCAGGACGTGGCTGGAACCGGAACCGGTTTGACTGATCCCGATTGTCTGGTCATCCCGCTCCGACGCTACCGACGTCGGCGTCGGCTACTTACAAGCAGGTGTGTATCGTTTTCTTGGTACGACAGAGCTGACACTTGACCTCGCAGCACCAGTGGAAGGTGCAGGCGCACCTCTCGACGACGATGACTTCCTGGGTCCTGTAGCCCCGACCGCAGCACATGAGGTCGCACCCGTCGACGCCGATGCTGGTGTCGTTGCATTGACGTCCATGAGTACCAAGTATTCCCAGCTTTGGATTCTTGTCGCAAAAGGGCGGCGACGGCTCCAGGTAGACCAGGTCCTTCAGTCCAGGTGGCTTGTGATCCGGGTTGTACGGCTTCAGTTGGAAATTGTAACGGTGCCGACGGGCTAGGCCTTCCCTGTGACCGTGGACCGAGTTGCTGGCGGAGTTGCTCATTATCGCGTTGCTGTTGCTCCGCACCCGGTCGGAATTGCTGACCATCACCCTGGAGGCCCCATCGAAACGATCCTTTAGGTTGTCACCGACTACCCGGAAGTTCGGTAGCCTCATCCAGCAAGTCTTTACCGTGCAGGACCCCGACATCCCGTGACACTTGCACTCCTGTCTCATTTCCGAAGACACGTGCTGCAATGCGAAAGTAAACAAATGCAGCAACCATCACGTAAACGAACTGTCAAGTTCGACGAATCGCTGTGACGCCTATCGTTGCTGATAAGCGATCTAGAACTTTACGACGATAATAAAAAAGAAAAAAAGACTTACGGCTCTTCCTGCCTCGTTGTTGTGCAAGTTCATTTTCTCCCTCAAGTTTCTACCGCGTTCGCCAGTGTCGACGAACTCGCGTGAAAACTTGAACCCGTATCCGATATTGTCAGAGCAGCCACCCCATTCCCAATCTCTGGCACCGGAAGGCGCCCTGGACTGATGCGTGTAGTCGCAGGAGCAGGACTGGATGCTGCCTTCGCTGCAGGCTCTGGCTACGCTGTGGGTCACAGCTGCGCTCGTGACGGCATAGATGAACGCAGTCTCCCTGCAGCCTGAAAAGGAATTTAAAAAAAAATTGATCCAATACGTGTCTCCGCGTCGTTATCCAAAACATGTAGAAATGGACATGGTATAAACTCTTTTTTAGTTTTTAGGTAAAACCATTAAAAAATCTCTTGATTACGCAAGTTTATAGTTTACGACAGCAGAGCGTAGGCTACTCGGACCCAGCAGCCTTTGTGTCGCCGACCTGACACCAATTGACCAACAACTGTCCAAAAGATATTCCTTCGACCCAGTCCAATTGGCAGTCGAGGCTACCGCTCGTGAGGTCACTCTGCGTCCCGAAATTTCGAAAATATCTCAAGATCTCGGCAGACAGACCACGTGGCCAGTGATTTAATTCCCAGAGATTACTCTCTCGTAAACCGACAAAACTTTCACGGTGGTCGGTGGCGGCGAAGGCGCGTGGGAGGTGACGTCAGAACGTCTCAATCCCTCGGCAGACTACCTGCCTCTTCGTCCTGGACCAGTGCCTTCCTCTCTACGCGCGTGTCTGGGCTTAAGATGTGCCGAGAGAAGACCCACGAGCGAACCGCGCAGGTGGAGGGACCGGATGACCTTAACCCGCACCTCCGTGACCCTAGGACCTCGACCTTATCTGCATATAAGACGCAGGTGCTCAGCAGCGCCTTTGTGACCGTGCAAGATCAGACGACTGGCCAGGGCCCAGGCTCGTCTCAGGAGATTCCAGGGACTAGAGAGTCCCGTGCCGAATGCTAGGTCCTTTTCGAAGAGTCGAAGATGAATCGCGTGGACGTTGACTTGGTCCAGGGTAGACATGCTCAAGGAAGCAGAGCGAACCAGGCCAAAGGGATGATTCTCCTCGGTTGAGGTTCAGGCCCGTTTATGGAATTCAATGTAAATCGTGGAATCGGGCAAAAGTGAGACGTCAAAAGCTTCCTTTTACGTATAGCCATCCGAAGATGATCGAGTGTAACCAATTTCGAGACGAGATCCAAATTCGTCACGAGTCTTTGCAACGTACGCTGGGGTCTTAGGACCCAGCCAGTTGGGCCTCTCGCTCCAAGACCAGAACACAGAGGGAGGATCGTTTTCCCTAATCCCTGAATATGGAATAGAGAGGACAACCCCAAGAACCCAACAAACGGAAGCAAAAATTCCGTAGCTACGGGGTGGCAAGTGAGACCCAAGATTTACACCGTTCCACCCGGTTACCGAGTAGACGGTCATCTCCCTGCGTGCACAAGCTATCCCCTAAATTTGATTGGTTCCAGATATTATTTGTCATCATCTCGGACTACCGTGACCGAGCGGCTTACGAGGGAGCCAAGATGTCACTGGGCTTAACGCCGAAAGCAAAAACGTGTCACCCGTTAGAAAACACGGCTGGGCCTTTAAAAAGTTGTATGGCTGCGTAGGATCCCGACCCTCCGCCTCGTTCGGGGTCTGAACGAGGATGGGAAAAGAAAAGGGACAAAAAAAATACCAGCATCCGTAATTTTGTTTTCACTTATTCTTTTCTCGATCTTGGCCCCCACCACCTCCCCCTCTCCCTCTCTGGCACCCACCCTCCTCGTCCCGACCCAACTTTTTCCCTAAGATTTCGTAATTCGAAGAACGTCAAATACCGGTGGGTCAATAACGCTCCGGCACCGGGTAAGTCGGTACCGTTTTACGATAATCAAACAGGAGATAAGAGACTCGCGACGCGGAATCGTTATCGAGCCAACCCGAGGCTATGGGAAAAACTCGAAGAAATGCTGCTCAATGATCCGATGTTTGAGCTCCGCATTCTACCACCTTATTCCTGGGACAATAAATAGTTCTGCCTATCAAAGTTCAAACAGCCGAGCGAAAGGTGTAACGTGGGTAACGTGACCGAGAACAAAAAATTTCCAAGAGGATTCAAAGTCCCAAGGATTCCGGTTGGCCTGTCGTACGTTGGCGCTGAGCAAGTCCGACCGCCGAGATCAGTGGGATCCCAGAACAGGTGCGGGGTCCAATGAAATGAGGTCAGGTAAAAAAGAGAAATAATGATAAGAACAATGAAAAAAAAAAGAATCCGACTACAGTTTTGAAACATTCCGTAGAATCGGTACAGCCTGTACAGTCTTCTCGTTCTCGGATCCACCGGGGGGACAGGCAGAGGATGCTCGAGTCCCGGAGAGATCGCCCTGAGCGACATCAGCGGGAACTTTACGAGAGGCATTTACGTCCAGGTGAAATTCCGCAAAGATAAAATCATGGGAAATTATTGCTACTGCGACTTCGCGAGGACAGCGTCGTCCTCGTTGTCGCTTGATTGTCCTCGGTGAGGTCGACACCAGGTTCACTGATCCTGAAAACAGGCTCAGCCTGCCGCTGAGGTCGGACCTCCGAGATTCGGTCCTGTATAGGCGCAGAAGCTTTCACGTGCTTTCACGTGCTTTCACGTGATCTCCCTCCATGTCAGCGGCAATCGCAAAAGAGACTCGCGGAGCGATCGCGAAGTTTCGAGGGGGACTCTACTGCCATATAGGCCGTGGAAGGACTTGTGCCCGCGAGGGAACCAAACAAGATGTAAAAATCACAGGAAACCCGCTTGAGTCGCGGCTCACGTTTTCGCAAGAAACCGTGGCGTGCCGTCGACACATGTAGCCCATCATAGGCCGCGATTTATAGCGGCGTAACGCCATCGCAAAAAGAGGCAACCGCCATATAAGTCACGTCTTATGCGCGGAGTCGGGACGAGTATTGATTGAATTTATCCTATAAATGGCCGATTATGTCTGGAACGTACGGGACGCGGATCGAACGAAAATATCCGGAGCGCGCGACCGTGCCTTTAATGAAGACGTGATTAGAAATGGCAACGAGTTCATTTCGCGTGTCTTTGCGAACGCGGCGAGCCGTCGTTATATTACGAATATCGCGATTCCCTTCAATTTTCAGAACGCTTGGTCTATCGACCCGGTCCGTTGCTCCGTTCTTCACGAATCTTCGTAAAAATTCACAACCCAACCTAAAATTGAACCTAAATCGTCCGCGGCTTCTACAAGCGAATCGCCAGTGATCGCGATTTGTTTCGCAATTCCGCGGCACCTTCTTCGATCGTTCCGACGATCGGACGCCGATCGACTTACAATTCCTCCTGGAGACTCCAGCAAAGGACTTTCCTAACTCGCCTCCTGGCGTCTTGGCGCGCTAATTAGGCCGAAGGTCACCCGTAGGTACTGTACGCCTATCAGGAAAGAGAGAGAGAGACAGAAGGAGAAGAGGTAGGAGCCGCAAGGAAGGATAAAGAGAGAAAGAATTATTTTCTGCGCGGTAGGTGGCTCTTGGCGGCGAAATGATTACAGGCTGTGAACGCACTCACTACCAGCTATAATATCGAGTACAAACAGCCACAAAAGTTTTCGAGATCCAGAGAATTTTCTGATTCGCTTGAAAGGAAGAAGAAGCAAAAAAAAAAAGTCCACGAGTTTACGTACAAAGACCACGGCGCAAGCTCATAATCCGGAAATGACCGTTTAGAAAAGCCGCGCTACCGGTGCCTCGACAATGGCTTCGTAAAAGTCTCTGAAACCGATTTAATCTCCACAGGGTGGCTCTGCGCGTCGAAAGCATTACAAATCCCTGATAAGGATCTGCATCGGCGACGATCAGATTGCGTCCAGGAGTACAGTGGGGCTCCGGAGATCCAGAGGCGATCGAGTTCTTGATGAAGAAGCTGGGGTTAGGGGAGATAAAGGGGAGGAGGGAGGGGAGGGAGGGGAGGGAGGATAGGGAAACGAAGAGAGACCCTTGGGAGACGCCACGCAGGGAGGCCGTTGACAAATCGACGCCAAGGAAGAATTAATGGAGAGCAAGCGAGGCTAATTGTCTTTGCGGCTGACAAAACAGCGGAATCCTATTTTGTTAATGACACCCGTTAGCCCGACGATCAGTCAACTTGTCGACACTTTCGAATGGACTGGCACACACACACATATATATATACATACACATATACGTATATGACAAAGTGGGTATAAGGACTACCGTGCGCATTTCTGCCGATCTAGGTAATAATTGTTGTACGACGAAGCGGAGGCTGCGCTGGACCAGAAGCAATAAATGCAGAAAAGCACCGACCGTGAAGTACGCGCATACGCGTATACCGTAAAATAACGTGTAGCCTTTTTTTTCTTTACTAAGTGGCCATATGGGGACGTATGACATAATGGGGCCGCCAGGAAAAAAAGCTCGGCTTACAATCGGAGAGAGAAGATCTAAAAGAGCCGCAGGGGAGCCAAGCGGGCACGAGGGGTCCATTATCAGGTTGCAAAACATACATCTGGCCGGTTCGGGCACGCGCCCGGGGCCCTCGAACCGAAGGCACGCCCCTTTCTACTGGGCTCTTCTACTCTCCTTTCGGGCCCCCGCCGTCCCGTGCCCGTCCTGCCGATCCGGCATCGCTTCTACCCTTCGTAGCGAACGACCCTAACCCAGGCCTCTCTGCCAGGCACTGATACCGAAACGAAGACGAGCCTCGGACAAAACCCCTTTCACTTTAATCCTCATTCGAATGATAATGGGGACCTTGGACATCCTGGGCATCCTGGGCATCCTGGTCATCCTGGACCACGTGCACAATGACTGCTTTACAATTCACAACGGTCGTACGGACTCCCGAAACCAAGGCCCTGGTAATGGGCCTTGTTGGTTACGTTGGCAGTCGGCTAGGCTCATCGTTGACGCCTAGCGCCGCCGCCGTCGCTGGCGTCGTCGGGCCGAGCCACCAAGCGCTGGCACGACGAGAGGGACTCTCATGAAATCTAAATAAATCAGCTGACACGTTTTCGTCTACCCCCCTCCGCCCCCTTCGGACCCTCCCTCCCCTGGACGCTTTGCATTTTTACGATACCCCCCCGATTATTTACGAGCTTTTAATATCGCATAGCGAACCCGAGCGCCCCGAGCCCCAAGTAAAAAGTGGAGAAAGCACGTCAGGAAAGGTTTACGAAGGCCCCCCCCCCCCCTCTCGCCCTCGTTCACTTCTCCGTAGGACTGGAACGATTGCCAGTTGCGATCGAGATCGGGATCTCGATCCGATCAACAATTTGTCGTGAGCCTCGAGGGACGTCGATTTTGTCTGCGCGTTCGGTTGCTCCTTTTGGCTTGCGAAGACCCAAGCGCCTTAAAGGAATCGGCGCAAGAAGCGGTCCGTTTTCACTCGCAGCGCGAACGAGAACGTCTCGCGCCAATCGCAGAAAGACAACGCACCGACTCCACCGACTTGGCTCAACTGGACCTTAAGCAATAATCACGAGGATTTGATCTTGCGCGATAAAAGACTCACCTCGGTCCACGATCTTTCCAAAGAGATTTTTCCCTCGTAGAAAATTTTTCGTCGAACAGTTCCACCTGCGATTGCGAAATTGATGCTGACACTCCATTATCGCCTGATTGGCACCCCTGGCCACTGCCATGAGCACCCCTGGATTCTCTCTGGCCAGTCTTCTCTGTTTTCGTCTTAGGGTAGCGTAGACGGCTGGGTCCATGTGTGGAGATGCTGGCGACATCGGCAACAAATTGTTCGGCTCTCCGGCTTTCGCTATTCCCCTGAAAGTTAAAGATGCACATTGATTACCTAGACCGTCTACGAGCTGTCGCTAAGAGATGCACTTATCGATCCTAATCGATCAGTCCTGATCTTGCTCCATATCTATCAGATACCTAGAGGTACACGTGAGAACTTTTGACTGTTAGGTCTTCATCAGCCTCTCGAGAAAGTCGTCCCTTTGGGTCTTTCCATCACTTGGGGTCTTTCATTCGCTAGGAGTCGTTGTTGGACCCGGTTCCTTCCAGCGCGGAATCATCGAATCAGCCGCGAAGGAATCGAAGGGGAGCCCGAAGGATTAGCTTCGGCGAAACTGGTCCAAGTTCGAAGTAGCTACCGTATAAATCAGGGTGGGCGAGTACTCGTTCACTCTGGTTGATGGCGAAGAAGAAGGAAAAAAAAAATCCACACTGATCCTCATGGAGCCAATGCGCATGGGAGAAAAAAAAGAGTCGCGCAGCAAGTCCCTCGGGAAGATTCGAAATAGCCTCACCCTTTGTAAACAACTAGGAGATAGAATCTTTCATCCGAAGAAGTGTCATGCGGCATAATAAACAGTTAATCACTGTCGCGTCTCTCTGGCCCCCCCCCGTCCCTCCCCCGAAGATGAGTGCGAGAGACGAGACGGAAGAAAAGTTTAAGAAGGCACGAGAAGCCAGGGGAAGTGAATTTTAAAGAGCGTACCGAGGGAAGAAGAATTTCGGGGATCGAAGGAACCCGGGGGATACGTCGAAGATCGAGAACCGGAGATGAGAAGATGCTGCGACTCCTTTTCCTTTTTATGCATCACTCCCTTCTTTCTTTATGGAGTTGTTATATTTTTTATGGTTAGCCGCATCGTACCTCACTCCTCCATCCTCAGGGGGGGAGCGATCTCTTGGATCTCTTGGATCTCATGGATCCCTCGGATCGAAGGGCTAAGGGCGAGGGAGTCTCTAAGCTGTGTAAAATCCGCGAGCAACCACGCGGGGTTAGACGCTGTACGGCTTATACATGGCTTATACGATGCATTCAATAAGTGATGTCCATAAATAAAGCGTGCTCTGGACCGGTTAGGATATTGCTTGTAATTTACGTCGAGCAGAAAATCTCAGCGACGCTCAACTTGGGATCTCGCGAAACGTCCAATGATCCATGGATCGATTTTGATCGTCGTTCCGGGATCCATCGGATCCTCGAATCTAGCCGGAGGAGTCGTTGGAGGCTGATAGAGACGGGGCCTGAGGTCCGACCGGGGTTCATCCGATCAGGCTTGAGGTCTGAGGTCGGAACCTAACCGAGCGGCAAATAAGGACGCGTTTCCATTGATCGGCGTTCGATCGCCCCGGTCGATATTACTTATTGGCGCACTTCGTCTTGTACTTCTCTATTGGCTTATTTATTTATTTCGATCTATTCGTATCAAGCAGATGAGAATTTATTGCTGACCGCGAACCGCAAATTCTCAGCAGGATTTACTCTCTGGAGCTCGTGAGATTGGAGTGACGAAAGAAAAAGAAAAAAGAAAAAAAAAAGTCTATCAATGACCCAGGGAGATCAGATCTGATTCATTGCTATCCTGATTCATTAGGATTACTCAGAAATTCAAGGATTCTCGATGATGTTGAGTTACAGTGGGATAAAGCTCATTATGTCGACGGAAATATTTCGCGGCTCTTGACACTTGTAAATGATGGTCTTGCCGGTGCTGAGCGTCGCGACGGTTTTTGGTCACTTTCTTCGCACCTGGTATAACGTGAGTATATGCTAATGTGGATACGGGACTCGCTCTATGAGACTCTTCGCACTCTTGCTTTCTACCGAGGAATCCCGCTACCGAAAATAGTCGTCTTTTTCGGAGAATATTCGAAAAAAAAATTGAGAATTCCAAACTTACCGACCTTCTCGAAAATACTTTACGAACGAATTCTCTTACTTTTGTTCTGTCTCACTTGTATCTTGTTTTCATCTCCGACTCTATCCTCGCACTGTTCACTCTTGGGTCGCACCAACGGAGTGGCTCACGCTTCCGGAGATTTCAACGAGTCACTGGAGTTGCTTTTTGGCTACTCCAAGGAGTTTGAAGAGAAAAATGAATATTTTTCCAAAAAAATATTACGATTATAATTTCTACACGTTTTGCTCGAAACTAGATCCAAGACGGGAATGATAAAGCGAGTGTAAAGTGGATATCAATATTACGGAGAGATAATTTTTTAATCATCGAAACGACCTGTTCCAAGTCACCCGGTTAAGGATGCAGCAGCCAACTGTGTCGCCAAGATCAATTCGACACGAGTGAAAACAATGAGCAGACGCCATCGGATGATCGATCGAGCGATCGAGCGATCGAGCGATCGGCGTCGAGTTAACGGTTATCGCATCGAGATGAAATTACTCACCACCACATGGATCCTCTGCCTCTGTTTTTGTTCCTGGTGATCTCGGCGGGTAAAGCCGGTACGGCCACCGCCAAAGCACCCAGCATCATCCACAGTCTCATCTTTCCTCTTCGCTCCTGCCTCTTCCACTTCTCTGTACTCGCAGCGTCTTTGCGCAAAAGTCCCGTGCACCGTTCACCAAACACTCGCGCCCGTTCGATCCACGGTCATCGAAGGCCAAACGTCAGAGCAACATATCACTAGGGGTTTACCAGGTCGAGGCACACATGTCGCGAGAGGGACGAATCCTCAAGAGCAATCGTACCCGGGTACGACGTACGAAGTGGAGCACCAGGGTCAAGTTCAGCCGTAAGGTTGTTCCCAGGAAAAAATGATAAAAAAAAAAACTAAAAAAAACTAGGGTAAACCAACAGAGTACAGCGATGACCCGCGACCCCCTAGGTCCAGCAAGATGGATCAGACTTAGGAGGTGTCGCGATGAAGTGTCAGCGAAGTGTCTCGGGTTCCAGTTCGTCCGAGTGGCTGTCGGCTGACTGTAGGCTCGTTCGCCTTCGGCGTTGAAACTCACCCCCGTGGACGAGGGTGTTACCCTTGGACCTTTCTCGAGTGGTGGGAGAGCGTGGGCTGCTGCCGCCAACCCCCAGGTAGCAAGTTCAGGTGGCTGGATGGTCGGGTAGCTAGGTAGAGACAAGGAGATCGGTAGGTAGCCGAACGAATGAATCCAGCGAGGATTCGTGTCGAGGAACCTTCGGATCCGAGTTCCCGTCGTCCTCTCGAAGTTCCTCTCTCGAACGCGACCAATACCCTTCACCGAACAAGTATAGGCCTCGGCTAGCGACTGCACGCGTTCCTCCGCGGAAGAGCCGATCTCGGGCGCCCCATCCCCCCACTGGGTTCCCCGGTAGCCCCCCAACACCGATTAAATCTTGGACCGCCTCTCGGTCCAGCCTCTCTCTTCCTCTCGCTCTTCCCCGCTGACCCTCTCCCTCTCGCGGCACACTCCTTCCTCTTCCACGTGAAATTCTTCACTCTCCTCCAGCCCGGCACCTCGTAAACTGTCTCTCCGTTACAGCGTCACTCGCTTCTTCAACAGGTATCGCACTTCGGTACTGAAGCCTTCCCAATGGACCCAGCATCCACTCTGGTCCTGGTCAGAGACTTCGGTTCCAGGCTCTAGAGGGTCTTTGACAGTCACTTAGGGGACAGGCTGGTCCCGATCGAGGAAGACTGCCAATCTTTAAGATTCTTACACCGCTCTCGGATTCCGAGTGTAAGATGATCGGATCCTCTTGACACTCCTGACACTCGGAGCACGTGGTTTTCAAGGGGAAGTTGTGGGCGTACCTTTATTCCGCCACGCCTCGAGGAACCCCCACCTGGACCGCTTCTCGCGTACGAAGCTTTTCTTCTCGGTTCCACTCTCTGTCTCCTTCTTCTTCTATCTCCCTCTTCCTCGCTCGCTTCTTCTTCCTCTCTCTCTCTCTCGCGCACATCCAAACTCCTGGCTTCGTCCTTCTCTCAGGTACCCTCGGTTCTGGAGAATGCATGAATCAAAGCGAGACGAAGATGCGTCCAGCTAGGTGCGCTATGTCTTGGGATCGGACGCATGGGAACGCATCTGTACGTGCACAGTTATGGAGTCCAGGTCTTCCCAGGCTGCGGAGACTCCTGGACCATTCAATTTTATAGACTTCGCGTGGGTTTGCTCTTCCACAAAGACGCAAGCTCGCCATTCCCTTGGTCACCCTTATGGCCGGTACACACTGTTCTTCTCGTTTGTTCAGAACTGGTCTGGGCCTTGGTACCGCTTCGGGGCCTCGCTAAGCCTGGTGCACAACTAATTTCGCGCAATGACTCCAATTACCTTTTTACCAGAGGACCCATTTATTTAAGAGGACCGCTTTATGGGCCGCGACAGAGACGCCAGTATTTGTCGGACGCTTCGGTTTATCCTCAGCAAACAAAATCCGAGCCAATTACACGTGGAATGTCCGGCTGGTATCTCGAACAGGTGTCCGTTCCAGCCCGCGCAACTGCATCCTGAAAAGTATATACACTTAGAGATAGCTGCTTGTTTCAGGCCACGGGAGATGAATCTTTTCTCGGGCATCGATAGGCATTTCTTATTGATTGATCAAATTGCTCTTAGGGATTTTAAGAATTTCAATCATTTTACCTTGCAATTTCTTTTTTTTTATCTCATTCACTTTTGCAACCGGTTCCACCAGACCGGCAGCTGATTCGCTCGACCATTATATTCAAGGGGTGATCTTGCTTCCGCAGTCGACGGTTCGGCATACGAAAAATGGACCGAAATAGAGATGCGTCCGTATTGGGATGCAGGCGTTGCATGGGGATGCACCCGTTGCACTCTGAGCACGTGGCTTTTAGCAGCGATGCCCGCACAGATGACCGGACGGTAATTCAGCAGCTGTCAAGATTTCAGTTTGCTTCTGTCAGTGGGACCAGGCCAGGCTCAAGAAGCAGACTGATAGTCTGGTGAGTGTTCAGTAGAGAGACCCAGATCACGTGAAGGTCCAGTCGAAAGCTCTTGAGCGGCAAGATCAGAACCTTTGGCGACTCGCGTGGATTCCCGATAGACCTCTGGTCCTTCCTACGGCTAATCACTTCGTGCCGATAATTAAGAGAGATAATTAAAGGATTTAGAATAAAGTGGGCTCGGTCGATAACTAACCTTTAATTTGCGAGTCTTTACCTTGGAATTTATTTGTTAGGGCTCTAAGCGTCTCTGATGTACCTCTGATTATTTACGGTGGTTGAGGTAAGACAACTCGGTTGAGAATTCAAGGTGATGGAGAAGGATGCTG